>JAQGAP010001676.1:0-18591 GCA_034697805.1 Orchesella bifasciata
TTGGCTGGCAAGTTCTCGTGGATGTAATATCTTGTTGATCGACATAATCGTTGTTACTTTGTAACATATTCCATTTTTAATGCTTTTACATGATCATTTCCCTACTTTTTCAAAAATTAAATCAACCTTGTTAATCACAAGCTTCTCCTGGGGCTCAATAAAGTTTATAAGGAAAAGCAGCATATGAAAATTTGTGCATAAATATAAATTCCACTTGTGAGTTGAGAGATTTGCATTTTGTACGTACTCGCGCTTCAGTATACCACCGTATAAAACACAATCGCCATATATTATCTCGATTTCAAATGTAATGTAAGTAATAAAATTGAAAAGGTATAGAAAATAGCGATGGACCACTGAATGCGCTTCACATTAACAAAAGTTTGATCTTTTGATATGACGATTTTTTAATTCAGAGCGGAGTTAATTAATATTGCACTTCAAGCTTTAGCAGACACTACTAGCGGTTTATTAGAATTAAAATATTCAAACATAATCGAATTTTTTGTAGAGTTAAAAGTGTATAGAACCCCGATTGGTTTTTTTCATTGGAAGTACGAGTATTATGCAGCTAATTATCTAACCCTTTATAATAATGTGTTGGCTCAGCTAGCTGGCATCGAAATGATTATTTATCATTAATATTTTGTTTGCTTCTTATGTTACCCCATTCCAATAACTTCCAGTCGCACAAGAAAATTTAAATACATTTTTGTCATAAAATACTTCTTGTTAAAATAATACAACCATACAGTCTACAGTGAAATGTTTTATTCGACTTGGTCGCGTATAGAAAGTACGTTATATGTAAGCATTTGCCGTTATCATGAAACTTGACTTCAACTTACAATAATTAAAACTCGAATCTCATCCACATGAAAACTATGAGACATGCAACCAGTATGAATACAAAGTAGACCCAACAACCATCCGACCGAGCAATTATGCAGCATGAAATCTTTTATAAATATTCTTTACAAATGAAGCCATTAAGGATTGGTAGAGAATGCAGGAAACGGAGATATGATAACCAAGAAGCCTCAAAATCACTTATATTTTATTTCGTGTTAAATTTCGTCTTCCAGTCTTGATCTTTGTTCTGAACTTGCATCCACAACAGTTTCTTTACGTAATCAGTGTTGATCTATTTGCTGTAAAGTGCGGTTTGACAATAATTTTTAACTTTATGTAATATATTCATGGAACTTTCCACATTTACATCATGACTAGTGTACAGGTTTCGTAAGTTGATCTAAAGTTTTTTTTCCGTTTTTTAATCATACCTAAATGTATTGAGCAAATCGTAACGGTATTATTACTCCTAAATATGTAACTATTTCGAATTTAGCAACGACATTATTCATTGTTTGTCCTTTCAAACGGACTGCTTCAATTGTGTCTTGAATGGATGTTTCTTCGTGGCAAATGACCACCGCAACTCTGCACTTTGCATGAACTTTGACTTACTCACAATAAGCGCAGACGAAGGAGCAGTTGTTTACGACCCTTTTCTTACCTCACCGTGTCCTCTCCTTGTAACGACGACCGCAACTAAAATTGACGATTTTGATACTGTTAGTCAAGGCACCTCTCCCAGTTACGATATCGGTAAGCCTGTTTTTAGATTAAACACATTGCATGTCATTCTGTCAATGGAAGTAATGAGATATCTAATCCTTCTATACAGGTATCATACTGGGCATCATCGCTTTCATGACCATAGTCATTATATGTTTTATTTGGCTTTGCATTATTTTCAAACGGAAAGTCACTGATTCAGTACCCTTCGTATAACGGTTTCTTCGTCACCCAGTTTTTCAGTTTGTCATCATCGTAATCGTAAGTGAATGAGCACTTTATGTTTTTGTCACGGTTGCAATGGTAGAATGCAACCCCTAATGTCTACACAATTATTGTAAATGGCACAATCAAAAATTGGACTTAATTTAAGAATAAATTACATGTTTGATCATTTTTATTTTCGAAACCATCTGTTTATTTGTCCTTGCATAAAAATGAGTAATCGCAGTTAACCATGTTGGATGAACAGTACCATGAAACCTGGTTTACAAACATATAGATCAGTTTTCATTTTTTGGCAACAGTTTCAAACATTTCGTTTTCGTTGACTCCGTCATCCATATTTTTATCAAATTAGATTTTTGACGAGAATGAAACGGTGGTACTCAAGATAAATGCAACTTTTAACTAGATTTGAAAACCGAGCATGAATCATCTTCATCATCCATCATGTAATATCATCAGAGCATCATTCTTGTTTTCAACGTGTGTTGTTTCGCGTTATGGTGGTCAGTTAAGTGTTCACAAAAATAATCTATTTTTTTGCCTCTTGTTTGAGTCGTCTTCCTATCCAAATTCTATGCAATATCTTACCCATAGCATAAACTAAACTGCATTTGCAACGCTACAAAAAAGAGACCAAGTTTTTCTTCTTTAACTTATTACATGTATTGCACCATTAATCAAATGATTCGCTCCTTCATTAAATAAATTAATATATTTTTTAGATGAGCAAAATTTCAACTGTTTATCAAATAGCATGTATGCATCAGGGCTCCCAGTGTGGTCCCCCGACGAAAGATAAATTGTGCAATAATCCCAATTTGGATGTATGTGAGGGTGGTGATGAAAACGATTTCGGAAGGGAAGTATAAAATTTGGTATGAGTGAATGCAAAAGCGTGACCATGATGAGTGAAATGTTCATTGGGAGGGCTAAACGCTAATGAAGTTGTAAGTACGCAACGGTGCAGTGATTGTTTGTTTCCGATCCGGTGTAACGTTATACTAATAACTAACGAAGGAGAAATTAACTAATGAACTCATTTTTGGTGAAATGGTCATGCATGCGAATGAATGAGCGAATGAATTGCACACATATATATCCTCTCTCCTCAGAACGATCGCGGTGCGGTGCATAATCTAATTTTTGTTTCCTGTCATCGCAAACGAAGATGGTTTATGCTATTGCAAAACATTTTGTAACTCAGCGTAAGCCTAGCTAAGCTAATTCGTTTCGAGTGAACAAATAATTATTTTTTTAAAAACGTTCAAACACTTATATTTATTGGAGATAATGTTTCTAATAGTTTACAAATGCAAAGTTACATACACACAAGTTTAAAAGACATCATGAATACTGCTGGCTGGTTCACTCAATTTTGGTACAATTAATTCTTTAGCAATAAGTAGTTTATCTATGCATGTTAAATATTATTATACTCATGTAAAATTGACAGCAATATAGTTGTAATAGCTTTACGGAAAAGATTATACGACAATAATTTCAGAACTACATACATAATATATATGTTTTCTAGTGTGAGCAAGTTCTATTCTAGTAATAATCCACACAAATAGGTATATATAATGTGTACAGACCAATTGAATAAAATAGTTACAATTTACTACATATACTTGAGATTGATCATCACAAATTATGATTGAGGTGTGTAATCGGGTAAAAAAAAGCCGGCTAGAAGTCTTATTAGTATTACACGATTGTTAAACCGGAGAAACTTAGTCATCATTTGAAGAACAAGAATTTTTTGGGAAAACATAGAATATTTTTTGTCAAATTTAAAGCAGCAGCATTTTAAAATGGATTTTCTTACAATTATTTCATATATAGCAGTAGTACACAAACTATTCTATCTGGATCTAAAACTGTATAGATTCATGATTCATTCATGACGTACCAAAATGTTACTAGTACTTTGTTTGGTCTATATTGTTACCACATTGCACCTGATCAGCTTTACTTGGCTTGCACATAATGTATTACCATAATATAATAGTAATCCTACTTTCTACCAAGCTAAGGCCTAGTTTCTAAGTAAATAGATGAGTTTACGAATGACAAGTAACTTAAAAAATCTGTTACAAGAAACATCTTAGACGTAGACGGAGATAAAATAGGAAGATTTAAAAAAATTACATGCTAGTTCTACCAGCTACGTGTTCTTATGGTCAAAGCATCAAATTTGAAATAGGTATGATAGTCTCTTTGTAAACACTCGCAATTAATAACATTATTTTTTTGATCTACCTACTTATGTATGTAATGTAACAATGAGTTTGTGTAACATGTATAAAAAGGGTAATTTCACAACGCTTGGGTACACAATATGTTTAATAGTAAGTAGATTTATACGTACATACATAGTTAAGCCTTGACAATACATACTTTCTGCTATGCTAGAGCTAGAGCTATATAATAATCATTTTCGCAATGGAATGCAAACTGGAGCCATTTATGGAAAGTTTCTGAATAGAAATTACTGTGTTAAAGCTTTTGAGATTCCAAAAGTAGCTTTCATTCGTCGAACTATTTAAATGTAAGCTAAACGATAATATATTTACATTTTATAGGTTTGAGGTGGGATCATACTTTGCTGTAACAATAAATATTATGTATGTATATATATATATTTTAATGCAAGTATCAATAATTATTGTATTTTGTAGCAAATAATATTTTATATGCACGTACATTATCCTCAATAATATTTTGTTGGCCTTTTTTTATCAGAGTTGATTCATCTTGGCAAGGGTTTCAGCAGATGATGTATTAATATACATGGTAAACTATTATAAATTACTGGAATTTAGTCAACTCTTGCATCTATATAATTATTTTGGCTAACTCTGCAAATCAAACTGTGAACTGCAACGTATGCATGATGATTAGCTGTGCTACACCAACTTATCTTTTCGGAGTCATTTTCGTTTGAAAGAAACAAAGTCCTGAGATCTTCCCTTGAAACACACCGCAATATATGTGAGTACATAATTTCAAAATATTTGTACTAAACAAGAAAGTATAGTAGTTTGAGTGATATATAAAAATATAAACCTTTCTAAGACAAATTATATGGTTGAATGTATAACGTACATATAAGTATTCACTACAAGAAAGATATAAAAAGATGGAACTCATTGCATAAATCCGTAGAGGAGATCCTCTCTTCCAAAAATTACTTTCGAACTTTTAAATACACACACTCATTACATCAACATTAGCTTACATGAACGGAATGCCATACTACATGAATGGCTCAAACATTATCAATGTTTCTGGCAACGTTGTTAATTTGTACATAAAATCATTCCTTGCTCATCATGATCATCCGATCCATATTATTTGTTAAATAATTAAGTTTAACAAATAAATTAATAATGGTAACTTTTTTTTCCAGCTCACAAACAAATCCAACCCCTGACTGAACGCGTCTTTCCGTGAGGCATACTGTTTAAAAACTATACCAAGTATCAACGTTATATTACACATGAAGAAATCCTTCTATAATCTACATAATATATTGTAAGGTAAAAAGCATGAAGCACATGATTTTCTTTTGAAGCTGGATAACTCTATCTACCAACAATTAAGTACGTAAAAATGAAGAAATGGCCATTATTACTTAAAATTATGGCAGCCAATTTTATATTTATATTCTGATCGCAGTTCCAAAACCTTCTCAACAGACTTATCTGGAACATTATATAGGGAAAGACGGGCTACTGTAACAACAATTCACCTTGTATTAGCAATTTTTTAAATTTACACTTTCATCCCAATATACTGAATGGATGTTGAACCATTTATGCATGCATGAATCGTTTGGGATATGATGATTATCTAGAGAACAGTTTAGGTGTAGTAAACATGTTTTTTCTTGCTACATAATGCATTGTCTGGTATTGGTACAAACAGTCAGTCATATATGTATATAATGAGGACTCTGAGTCTAACACTCACTTTCTGGAAACGCACTTCTAGTTCCAGATTTACTACTGCCACTTTCATTAACTGTTTTTGCAATCATCTTTCTGTTCTTGAGTAAGCGTGGTTTTAAACGGTGGGCTGGGATAGTGAGCCGTGTGTGTGGGCTTCCAATGAAAGGCAAACTCCAGAGGTTCACAAAGGAACGTGAAGAATGACTTTATTATTATCGCTATGAAAGTGACTGATTGCCACAGAGGAGGGATATAACTTTTTTGTAACAATTTACATCTACAAGAAGCGCAGTTGCCAATGATGATTAATGGTGCATGGCTGGTGATAACGATGAGTGCATTTCTATCCCGGGTTTGGTGACATGACGTGTCGTGCAATATTTCTAGTTTATTTGAATGCAGTGTGTTTTTATATCCCCGGGATTTGTGTTCCTGACGAAGTTTTTAACATATTTATCATTTTATAAAAGGATTTCATCTTTTTTTTCTGTTGTACGTTGGTATTATTCTTTAAAACATGTACGCTTCACGGGGCTGTAATTGCTAAGCCTCCTCTCCAATATTTCGGAAGAGACAGATGGTGAACGCCACACCCAAGATCTAGAAGAGACAGTGGAAACGGGCATATTAATATGGGTAATGGCTCATTAAAAACTTCAATAAAAACTAATGTGGCACAATTCCATTACTGCATTTTTGTAGCTCAACAACCTTACATGTATCTATATATATATGTGTCATATATTTTTACCTGGAGAAGGGCTAATCCACCACTGGTCGCTGCCAAAATGAGATTATGAAGGGAGTACCACGAATTGAGTTTGCTCCAGCATCCCTAAAAATGCAATATTATGTATGTTACATAAACCAGAAGGAAAACCGGAGCGAAGAGAAAGTAAAAGCATAAATTGAAGTATGGTTTTTTTCGTAGACAGCTTACTTGTGCGTTTAAACTTTCATTGAATTCCGCAGGGTCGCTAGCTTGACATCTAGCTGGATCCTTTGGCTTGGGCTCTTTCCATGGGTATTCTTGTAACCACTACGCAATTTCGTAAAAACCACAATATTTCAGAGTTATTACAATGCATCACATTTCTCATCATCCAATTGGGCATTCATTTAGTCAAGCCTTTATTCTTCAAAGTAAAGTAGCTTTCATAATTTTCCATGGTATGCATGCATACTAAATTATAAATTTTGAGGTTTTTTCCCGGCTTAATACAGAGCTAATATGCGCATCCCTCTCTAGAGAGAAATGCAGTATAACGAGTCTCAACTCAAGTCAAGTAGGGGAATATTCAATAGAAACGTTTCTCCATACAATTTCCTGAAGGGAAACCATGCACTCACCTCTTGGCTTTTGTCCTGAACACAGCAAGTAACGGGAACTCGTTGAAAGCCTTTCTGTGCAATTGTTTTGTTCACCCATTTACTGTGAATGTAGTCACCATATCCTTCGATTCCACAGCATTCCAACTAGAGCGAAAATTATTATAACATAATCGAATTAGAAACAACTTTTTCATCTCGACCCATCATCATCCTACACTTGACGTTTTATTTGCATTGTGTCATCCATATAATGAATGATGTGTTTTAGAAGGAGAAACAGAAAAAACTGAAACAGTCTGTCTACACTTTCTAATAAATTACCAGACAAAAACTTTTTCAAGCCTTGTAAGCATGTGCAAATTTTCACTGCTCCACTACTTTTTTTACGTAACATGTCAAATGGCAAACATCTGCGCATTCCCTGATCGATACATTTCACCTCACTAAGTTTCCAGATGCACACGCCAGAATGAGCACAAAAAATAGTAGTTTGATAATGATGAAAATTGATTTGTTTTCACACAGCTCTATACTTTTCTTTCTTTCACTTTCTCAGTACCATTACTACATAAATCATAGGTTTAGCCTTAAATTTCCTTTTCTCTACCTCGAGTGTTGTAACACTGGCTAAAGAAAAATGGAAAGCCAGAATAAAATTAGGAGCTGTCTCTATAATTGAGTATACTTGGGCATTTTGTTCATCAATTATTCACGACACATTGCCACGAAATACGCTACCTCAACTAGCATCACTTCGTTTACATTTCGTTGTTGATACTATCTTTAACCTAACCCCAAGAATAATAAGTTTAACAAGACAGTCGTACATTTTCTCAGCTGCCAGTTGCAATTTTGAAAGTTGTAACATAAAATTTGGCTCCTTATGCTTTCACGTAACTGTGATGGTTAACAGGAAAGGTTGATGAGCCACAATTTCAGCATCGAGCTCGAAAAGTATAAATGCCAATTTGCCGTTTGTGAATTGGAAACAATCAACCTTCCCTTGTTAGCTTTATTGCTACTTGCTAAAGTTCTATCTGTAGTTCGAGTTATATAATCAAAGGATATGAAAGACTGCCAGAAGTATGTAAAATCAATACATTCAGGGTAGAAAGGTTCAAAGAGCAAAAGACTCATTAATAGCCACTACAGAAAGTTTTGCCAGTGATTTTTAACAATTTTAAAGGACTGACACTGGAATAAAAGTTGAGATATTGCAAATTTCTAGTATATTTACAAAATGATACTTTCCATTTGTAGGTTGGGCGAGAAACCTTGTAAAGAGAAACTTAAGGTTTGCCTTTTCCACAGGAACAAAACAGGAAAGAAACTAATGTTTTTGTAAAGAGCAAAACGATTGAGTGGATGAAACACAAGCACTTGTGTTTTCGTTGAAAGGGTAAAGGTTAGACCCCACACTGTTTTTGGCTTCCATTTCTTTGTTTCGCAATATAAAGCTCACGTTCATATCGTGTATAGGCTCAAGTACATCGATAAACATACTATTTTCGCTCATAAGTGATTATTTCATTCTTCTCTCTGCCAGAAGAAAGCAGAAACTCGAATCCTTACAAAAGAATGGCAGTCTGGTATATATACTTATTTTGTATAAAGTGTCATAAGGAACACTCTTATTGGGATGGGATGAGAAGAAAAATACCATCATAATGAAAAATGCATAACATTATATGTATGAAAATTTATTCATTATCATAATAAATTAAATTTATTAAAATAGCATGTCTATCCTATTGCAATAGGACACTTACCTCATACTGAGTAAAGTCTAAAGACTCGGTAAAAACTTCTTGCATTTCCATTCCATAGTCGTTATCCAGTTTCATCTTAAGATTTTGTCGTACCTCAGAAGGAAAGTAGAACCGAAAGTAGAGACAAAACAGAGCTGCTGCTGCTTCCACCAAGAATACGAGGAGTAAGCAGAATACGTACTGTTTGAGAAAAAGACGTTTTTTTGTAAGTACAGGCATTTTTATGCATAAAACATGAAATCATATATTGCATTACGAATGCAGTATCCAAACACATCCAATTAAAGTATGACCACGCTAATGCCTCTTTTTATATAGGAAAATATGTAACAAAATGAAAATGAGTTAATGGAAAGGAAATGGATTTGAACATCATCTACATAAATAAACACGCATACAAAGTATGGAACTGTACGATAATGGCTGAAAATCATACAACCACGGACTAGATATCAGTACAAGTTGGACTTGTATGTAATGCATTAGTAGCTTTTCCCGAAACTTGATTCCAAAAAATCCGAAAATTTCCCTGCAGAGCCAAGGAAATCCATGATTTTAAAAACGTGAAGGAATGGAAAGGAGAGGGCAAGGGGATAAAGATTTATTTGTGAGGGGAACAAGACGTGGATGGATAAGACATATTCCACTTGAGTAAAGACATTTTTTAGATTCAGCATTTTCTATCTCTCGTTCTCGACGTCTAAATTTTGTTGGCATGTTTTTTCGACAGAGATTCAGTTAAAGGTTTTTTTTGCAACATACCGTGCCCAGCATACACTTGCTGTCCTGAAGAGCTCCACAACAGCCAAAGAATCCCACGAAGAGAATGAACCCACCGAGGCCAATGCAAGCGAACGCTGTATACTGGACAATCTCTTGTGGCAAGGCGGCTGTCGTGAGCAGGGTGAAGTAGCTGCTGTATGACTGGTCGTAAAGAAGCACCACACCCAGAGCTACCATCGCACATCCTGAAAACTATATACAAAGTAACGCACATATGAACACAACATATGGAAATATCAAAAATAGAAAACACCATTTGAGCAAAGGGGAAAAGGTAATCATTTCGTTTTTAGCCCTAGAACTAGCAGCTCTGCTTTCCCTTTCTCGGTTTGCGTTGCGCTTAGTCAGTCATATCATCACCCTAATCACCGCGTCGATTTCGTGAGGTGAAAGGTATATTGCTTACCTAGTCATCATATCTTTATATCACTTCCCCTATATATTTGATTCATCTCGTTTTCTAAATACGAGACCAATAATATTTCACCCAAATCCCTGCTTTCGCCTGTTGATCTCCTTCCTTTGAGCTCGATATGACTTACAACACCATTTCTTTTTTAAGCACTGGAGAACAAACCGCACATGGTCAATATTTATGGAGGAAAGAAACGGACCACGTCTTTAAATACATATTATACTTCATAATGATATATACTAAAGGTCACTCATGCCTAAAAATATTTTTCGTGAAGATATGATTCTTATGACTATTATTAAACCGCAAAAGCATAGTTTTTAGTTACTGCTCAACTAAAACTCATCATTACCACATGAGAAACGAGGCTCTTGGGAGAAAGTTGTTAGATCATTATAATGCATCAACTATTTCATACAATCCCTTTTCTCTGCCCAGGACTCAACATGATGTGCATGTATGAAACCAATTGAGCCGATATCAGTATGTGTTCTTGGGCGGAAATGCTAAAAGCATTCATGGTATTTCCCTTTTTCTTCATCACTTCCTCCACTTGAAATATGATAATATGACTTCATTTCACTCAACCTATTCTGCTTCTGCTTGCATATTTTGCGGCTTGAAAGTCGACTCCTTTCTACCACCTTTCACATATATTAATGGTTGGATGAATGGGACGCGGCTTCATTTGGGAATTCGGATATCATTACGAGTCGTAAAAACACACATAATAATATGAAGAATATAAACCACTCCAGCTCAGTGCGCTGGAGAAAAAAGGGAAAGCAGGGAAATGGAATATCATCAGTTTATTCCAGTAGAGAGAAAACCAAATGTCAAAGTGTATTCTCATAACATCACGTAATGTACGTATGTGTGTGGCCACAATAAGCTTTTGTGAGAAGGGGTGATGTGATGTGAATGGAGGAGAATTGTAAGGCACACTACAACTACGTTTACAGTTTACGGGCGTTCACTTTACAATATGGATATTTTGATTGTGAGGATGTGTGCCATCGGGCATGTTTACGGTCTACTGACTGTTTTTATATGCTATTGACTTCACATTACTACGACTATGATCCTCAACTTTATGAAAGAATATTCTCCATACGCTCGGATAAAACACAAAGCACGTGAAGGGACAGAACATTTGCTTTTTCTTGGGTTACAATAATACAAAGCTTGAAGAGAGCTTTTGCGAAAAGAAACTTGTATCTTTTTTTTCCTTGGAAATTGTCCAGAATTTGTTTCGAAAGACCGCTTACTTCTCTGTGCATGGGCTTAGTAGCCACATTAGTTTATATACGTTTTTTTGCATAGAAGTAAAAGTTATACTTACCCAAAATATTATATTGAAGAAAATGACGAAAGCCTTTGAGCATTTAGGTCCACAACATCCAGCCATCTTGACGGATTTTTCAGGTATATTTTTTTCACAAGATTCACACTAAATGATAAAGAACTTGTAGTTGTTTCACATACAAATGTAAAATTGCAGCAGCGTTCTTGTTCTCATAAAGAAATTACTTTCATACAAGTTTACACCGTTCTTAATGTCCACTTTAATGCTTCTCCACACTCAACATTTAGAAAGAACGCAATTTTCACTTTTCCGTTTTTATTGTGGGTTTCGACGCGTGTGAGCTATAAAAAGAGTAAGAATCTGCGTGGAAGGTTTGGTGAACAGCGGAAGATCGACTGAAGATGTTCCTTTTGGCTTGTCGCTCAAATGGAGATTTGTTGTTTATCCTCTTCTCTCTCCTTCTTTCCTCTCGTATTGAGCGAAACTTCACTATCAACTCCAGCTCTTTTGGCCTTTCTTTAAAAACCGGATGGCAAAACCAAAGCCGGTATTGTAACGTATGAGTCGTGCTGGAAAGTATTTACTTATGTAGTAGGCATATATCCAATAGATAACAAAATGCAGAGCAACAATAACAACAGAAAAACACTTTCAGGACTCCCCCACACACTCCGCTCCGCGTTTCGTCTGTGAATGACTCGCCTGCCTGAAAAAAGAGAGCAACGAAAACGAAATTGAAACTTTAGCTTTAAGGTGAATCGATTAGAAGGCGTTTCGTGGTTGAGGATGTGTATCATCATCGTCATCATCCACAACAATAGTAAAAAATATCTCCAAACTTTTCATATTGTTTGGGCAGACTACAAAATGTACACATGTTTCGGTTTCATCATATCGTAAGTAATGATAATGATATGATATTTCGTGTTCCCTTATCCAATTCATATCCTTTACATCTAGAAAACTTGGCTAAGGCTTGATTAATGAAACCGCACACAGAATCAAAAATGCCAGCAAAAAAATGTTTCGTTTTTTGTATGAAACGGCTCCAGTCATAAAATGTTAAGTGTAATGCATATTATATAGCCAGTGTACTGCAACAACCTACGTATATGGCGTCATGTGCGTGTTATCTAAACAGAAATACAGTAACCTTCAATACATGCAAATGGAAAAACGTACTTAATAATTCAGTTTTAGTGGGGCATGATGACTAAGAAACAAAAGCTTCCAGTTTTGTGGTGCATGTTCAATACTTGTGTGTTCCGTTCCGTTAAGACAATGCAAAAAAAAGAGGAAATGGTTGCAATACTCATGAAACTCACTCGTTCAAGTAGTTGTCGTGTCCATTTCATCCAGAGTAGAAAGGGTTTTTTTTAAGGAAAATGCCAAATCAGATCACGAGTACTTACTTCACAGGCTGGCTCAAAGTTTACGTGTACCGCAAAGTAAGTTACAAACTTCAAGATCTGTTTGGTGGTGCAACAAAATATGTTGCATAAATGTACATATTTTGTTGATTCAGCAAACGAGTACTCCCTGCCTTTGTACATGAAAAGGGTTATCTGAGCATAAGCTAACGTGTGAAGCCTCTTATGTATCCCAAAGAAAACAATGTGTGCTTGTCGTATGCTGTCAGTCTGTATATCCGCCAAGAAGAAAGAATGAAAGGGAATTAAGGAAATTTATAGGAGTACCGGTCCGAAGGCAGACCGGAAATGGCAGGAAAAAAGTAAGTTCCCTGCTTATAAAGCATATGGGGTTACAGTGGTGAGATACATGTACATAACGCATGCATAAATGTATGAGAGTAGTGTTCGTTTGGGTTGCTTGCATGCTCTGTTATCAGACTGTCTGGAGACTGGTGCTGGTGGTGAAGGTAAGTAAGTTACAATCCAAGCCACGTAACTTCACTTACCTAATAATCCTATTCCGCGCTTCAATACATATTACCTTACGTGCCCGCTCACCTTTCCTCTACTCCTGCTGTGTAATAATAAGTAATGATATTCATTTTGCTCTCTTTTTCTGTTGTTGCTTCCAAAAGAGACTTGACAACTAACATGTAAGCCACTTGAAGGGAAATGCATGCTTATACCTGCTTATAAACAATTGTTAATGAATTTTATATTCAAACAATATATACAGGAATAAAGACAGTAGCAACATTTCATCATTTGTCTGTCTATGTGTCACCCCTTTTCAACTACGAAGAGAGTAACTTTGCACTTTTACTACAGTCGTTGGATTCTCATTTGTCGTTGAGAATGGATGGATATGTCGTTTTCCAAACAGGACGGAGTATATGTCAATGAAACATTTTATTGTTTCTCCTCCTCATATAACCAATTATCTCGTTTATCCAATCGGAGGTAAGCCGTACAAACACAACGACACAACACCCACTCCACGCTCTTGCAGCGTTTGTTGACAAGTTTGTAATAAAGTATACTTAGGAATATATGTTGAACGACTACCGGAGACCAGTCGGTCTCCCAACAAACCGAAACGCTTTTATATCACTAAAAACATGATGTTGTAGTAGTGGGTGCTTGCATGTAGTCTACTGCTCTATATTGCTTTGAATAATGTAAATAATTTATATGGAAAAGCTAGTTCATAAAACGTTAAGCTTTCCCCCTGCGAATGAAACTTTCAATATACAGAAGCTCATGTGTACTTAGAACACGAGTTTTTTCCATACTTCTTAATTTATTTACAATTCAATTTTCCGTTGACATAAGATTTATTTCCCCATTATACAGGAAGTAAATCATTTCATCATAAAACAAACGGTTAAAGTGACTCGTGTCTTATTCATGCAAACATGAGAATAATATGTGAATGGGGAATTTTAGAGCTAGATCATATATACATTTTAATGCCACAAAATATATGCAATTACCGTAATCAACCAATTAACAGCTTCTATTTTTTTATGCAAAGCAATTTGGTACATTGCATCATTTAACCCATTTCATATTTTTTGACACTCCAATTTCTACAGTACCTGATTTTGAATAGGAAAAATGGCAAGAGCGTGTACATTAGGTGGTGACAAGAATGCGGATGACAATATAAACTAGTAATGATGATGACACGTAGTACGTAAATATATTAGATTAAGCTAGGTTAAATTCGTAGGTATAAACGTATCATTCACGCTCGTGTCAGTTAAGCTGACTCACACTCCCAATCAGAGTCTGACTGAACTCTGCTCCATTCCGTTTACACAATAGCGCATATAACATGAATATATGATGGAGATCAAAGTGGTTGCCTCAGCTGGAGAAGCTGGGAGTAACAGGATGATTGAGTGAGAAGACTTGACTCGTGCTGTGCTAAAAATACCGAAAATCGGAAAGGGTGTGTCGTTCTGATAGCAGTTATTTTGGGATATAATGGCATGCAGACACGGGCGGAAACAGTATAATTTTCACGGGAAAGGTGAGGGTCATGCTATTCTGACGCATCTTAAAATCACAGTAATGATGATGACCATAATGGGTAATAGTTTGCCAACACCTTATTATGACATAAACCGACTACACAGTCTAAAAATTCAGAGATTCTGCATGCTATATATGCACCATCAAGGTTGTCTCCTTTAATGATCTCTCGCTCGTAGTCGTAAACGAACGTAAATTTACTCCCTTCCATTACCTTGACTTTATTTTTAGCATGCCCACATCCGCTTCCATGCTCCTCGTCCTACCACAACGTATTATTTCGGGAATCAACCAGTGAAAAAGGAAATGGGAGGATTTCTTTTGGATTTAGCACTTACTCACTTTTCTTTTATGTGGCAATAGAAACTCTATCCCGTGAATTTTCTTTTCCTGCCAAATTGGAACAAATGAGAGGAGACATCAGCCTACTTTTGTCATAACATTCATCGTGAAGAGCAATTTTCCCCTTTATTTTGTTATATTTGATGAAATGAGGGGTAAATTGATGACATACATGACACAAAGAGACAGCCTAATAGTATTTACACGTTATTGATTTCAAGGAGAAACATCCTGACTTATGACGTGATTCGTGCTTTACATTGTATCAACCTAAAAATGTCTCTCTTTTTTCTATGCATCTCCAAATGAATACATATTTCATATGATGATGATGAAAGCTGTATGAAAACAAACATTAGAGTTCTCCCATAACAAATCTCAAAAAGGTTGAATTATTCTCTTTACCCTTCTTACATAGCAAGGAGTTTTGTCGGTAATATTTCAAAGGCAACGAACTCACAAGTTGCTGAAACTCATATTTTCAAAGAAGAAAGTACATAACTAAAGCTTGGAGAAAACCGAAGCTTGGACAAAATATAAATGATTGGGGAATACACATAGAATCTTATGATCTACACAAGCAAAACGTATAGTATACATATGTATGCTATGAAATTGAACCTTTTTTTAAAGCTACGTTCCTCGTTCCTCGTTTCTCTCATCTACTCCATAACCCTCAGCTATTATTCTAAAAGTGCTAGGAAAACTTACAAATCCAAAGATGCCTATTGCCTTTTCTAAGCTTTGGTGAGCATAGTACATATAATATGAAGCTTTTAACTTTGGCCGTGCAAGAGAGAGGATCCCTTGTTGGCAGAAGAAAGATTTGTAGTGGGAGCTCAATACTAGATTCCTAGGCAGGCAGGAGGCTACAAAACTTTACTCCATTCCATATTGCCATTACAATCGGAGTACGTAAGTACGGTGAAAGTTGAGGAAATCGAAAGAGGAAAACACGATCTACCTCATCATGGCATAGCATTATTACAAGCATACATAACAGTGAGCAATGGTAAGGAGTAGCTGTAGCTTTTGGGTAACGCCAGCCAACCCAGTCAGACTCATTTTTTAATGGAAACTTTTTTTGGTATGAGAGGATCGAGTAGTGTGTGCTCGCAATGAAAGCAAGAGTCGTGGAGAAAGTGGAGATGAAGATGAGGAGGAAAGAGTATATTTGGTAGGAAAGGCTTCGTGGAACTATCAACCTAATACATTTTGTACACAATACGCACACACACACCCGTTACTCGCTTTGCTTCTGCTATACAATGGAAAACAGTGTGGTATAGAGAAACCACTTTTCATATAGAAAGCAAAGTACATCACTTCTATTACCACACCATTCAACTTACGGTATAGTCCAACAACTACGGAGAAAGGAAGCGAAGAGAGAAAATAGTATTTCCATGGAAACTTCGCCTGGAATCACGAAGAACCCTTCTCTATCGACCAGCGCAGAGAGTTTCTTCTCTTTCCTCGTCTTCCTTTCTCCTATCCTTTCCTACTGAATTTGATGGCATGTAATAGCGGATAATATTATGGTATGCACTTGCTCTGCTTGTGTTCATAATATTATACTTTCCCATGAGCTTACAGGTTTCTCTCCCACACACATGCGAAATGAAAACTTTAGATTCTTACAACTTGTATGTAATGTACGTAATGTACATGTTTTGTAATGACAAGTTGGTTGTATTGTAATGAATGTGTGCAACTGAATTTATTTCGAATGCTTCACTATTAGGATTTACCAGCTCCGCACTATCAATCTTCAAACTTTCTTCAGTAATAATATGATACTTTATTACTAGGGTAGGGTGAACGTGCTTAAAACTACATATAACAAGTATCCTCATCCCGCGTAGAATTTTCTTGGAATGTGTAGTATGGATAAGAATAGTAATAAACTGCACACTGAGAAATGACAGGAAGCGTATACAAATAAAGCTGATATTTTGGTCAGTTCCATAGGTCGGCTGAACGAATAAAGAGACAGTTAACTGTCAAATTCTAAGCAATGTTTCGATAGATGTTTGAAATAAATGAAAACATTTAATTAGTTCTAAACGAAGTTAAGAAGTTATGATAATTTATGAAACTGCTCGCTATGCTATAGTAGAGTGTAGTCATAAAACCAAATTCTGAGGTCTGTCTTTTTAACCATTTCGCAAAGGTATATATATGCATATATATATATACATGAAGTTTTAGTTTGCGTAGAATAACTTCACCTATAGAATGTCTACAAACTTCTGAAACAAAAATTTTCCCTGTAAAATACATTTTACTTGTGAGTACGTTTCTCATCTCCCTTGTTTGCTGTTATTCAAAAAATAAAAGTTTTCTCTGAAGTCATTATTGCGGGTGTCTGCATTTTTCACTAATCAGAGTGGGAGAGAAGACAGACGTATCGGAAATTATCAGAACTTTTCTCAGCTTTATGCCCAAAACCGTCTTGTTAACAACTCGAATAACGTTTAAATTAATATGGTTGATGGTATCTCAATTCAACTAGCATCTTTTAAACTTTGAAATGCTTGCTGTGATGCTTAATTTTTACTTTTTGAACCATCGTACTATGTTTTACAGTTGACTTACGTTTTCGTCTATAGTTGAACCAAAAAAGTCGTTAAGAGTTCCTCCTACTCATCATATCTCTACGATAAGCTTACTCAATTTTGGCGATTAAGTCGCGAACAAAACTCATTGCACTTAAGTACATAAAAGAACTCCATAATAAATATGCACTTGCGGAGGATCGTGTGTAATCTTAAATCCCATAGTATGCAATACACCCAATACTTGACTCCATCTCTGCTCCTTCTCGGCCAGATTGGGAAAGGGAAGGCTATTTCCAATCGGAAGCAGAAGTATCAGTATCAATTTTAGAGTGATGATAAACAATGGGGCTAGCTGGAGTCTGAAAATTTATAGGCATAGTTGCATGCATGATGTGCTTGTGTGCTTTGTTTCACCAGATATTTGAGCAGATAGAGGAGACAGCTTGTAGAGCAGAATTGGTGAGCTTGACTTGTAATATCATATTTCGTGAGATTTGAAACCTTCTTTGGGCACTGCGGGCAAGACTCTAGAGGACTACATATGAGTGAAGCGAATGATACGATCATCAATAGCCCGACAAATTCATACAGCAGATATGAATTTATATGCATAAGCACATGTATAGTGTCATACTCATAAGTGAATTATTCCGAAATCTGGAGCAGGAACTGCGTCTGTGAAACTATGTACATAAAAGATGACATATGGGTAACATCATATGACCTCAAGAGGTTTGTTTATTTACTTAACTTAATCCTTTGGAGAGTATGGTTTAAAAGTTCTCTTTCCATATTGTACTCTTCTACTATTACCCTTTTCCATAAACATATTACAAATATTACGCTATCATCCTTTCCCATTTACAGAAAGTCAT
>JAQGAP010001677.1:0-18591 GCA_034697805.1 Orchesella bifasciata
AGCAAAATAGTTTGATAAAACTCGGGAATCTTTTGTTCTACTATCGAATTTCGAAATTATAACCCGATGTAGTTCATCCACGCAAATCACTGAGGATGAGTAGACAACTACACGCATGTTTCTTTTTAGTATAAGTTGTAAGATGATATTATTGTAAAGCTTTTAAATCAGAAACCAAAGAACGAAGGTTTAAGTACTTTAGTCTGACTGGCTACAAACAATCAATTTAAACTTGAAACAGAGAACGTATTTAAGCCAACCATATCGTTTACCTTCCATTACGTAAGGTGAATGGTGCAAACGTTCGTTATACAATATTCACGTTGACTAGAACTCTGTATTCAATAACAGTTCAATGTTTTACATAGAACAAATATCTCTGTAGTAGTATTGCTGTGTTATTCTCTCAATTTTTCTGTCACAACTACCAATTATTTTTAAGCACCCTACACGTGCGTGGTGACTTGGGATACCGTGTGGTTTGCTATTTTATTTCATCTTCACTCTGCACGATGAAAGATTTTAAAGAGTTTCTACCAAAAAACTTACGAGTAAATGTATCCCTGTATACCGTCAGCATTTACCCGCACACTTAGGCAATCCTCCAAGCCGTTTTTCGCAATCAACTGCATCATCACGTTGCACAATGTACATTTGGCAACCCGTATTTCCAGAAATACTTCTTAATTAGTTAGAGAGTACCAGTTTGAGCTCTCGGAGAGAAAACTAATATAAGAAAGCTTTGATAAGAATCATAAACTCTACCCTTTCCCTCTTTCTCCACATGCACAACTTGATTCTGCAACATGTGGTGACGGGTAAAAGGTGTTGGCCGGAAGTTGCAATATACAAGCTTCACTTTTGTGAGGCATAAACTCTGACGAACGCAAGCATACTAACATTAATTTATGCTCATGCATTATACCGACTTTTTCCAAGGATGTGGATGTAAATGTTAATATATTCATTAGTATTACTGCTGTGTTTTGTAAAATTAGGATTTCATTAGTTAGTTTTACACTCCTACGGTTTTGTTGTAATGAAAATGCTCGGTTTTTAGCAAAACGATATGATAAGATTAAGTCTGAAAACTTAAACTTTCTCCGTTTTTTAAGAGGAAAAGCTGAGCAAAGTTTTCTAATAAGAACCATGAAATAAAAGGCTGGCAACCTTTTCCCAAGTATTCTAACGTATTTTTAAATTTCCATCCATTTTCATTATTATTGAAAGGGCTGTATAGTAAGGAAAGCATTGTATGTATTATACATGAGTTAGAATTTCGATTGTAAGGGAGCTACAGAAAGTTCGTTTCTGAGCTAAAAATGAAAGTCGGAGGGGTAAAAGCCTCAAAAGAAAAAGGCGACTTTAGAGTATTAAAAAAGAACGGCAAAGGATGAATAGCACCAGCGTGCCCTTCCACACTGAAAGTTCATTCACAAACGAGCTTGCCTCACGGTTTGTCCAGTTCTGCAAAATCTCGTGTCATTCCCATGCTTGTCCTCTCTTTCTTTCAACCCGGCCATGGGTCTGTCATGGGTCTGCTCTACTTCTGTTTACGGCGAAAGTTACTTTGTTCCATTAGTTTTCGTTAACTTATTACTTATCTCTTATGAAGAAATGTATGGGAGTATGGAAGATTGTTACCTGAATGTTAGGAGAACATTAATTAAAGAGATAAAGATAACACAACAGGTTGTTCATCGCGGGTTTTGTATTTTGTTTATAAATGAGTTGGGCTCTGACTCTGAGATGCTAGACATAAATCCTATTAATTTTATTTTTCATGGAAATATAATTTTATTATATACACAAGTGGATTAAAGCGTGGATGCTCTAATTATTTCTGCACAGTATTAAATTGATATACAAAAACATATTCATTATAGTCAGACAGCAAATACGAAGAAGGAAGCTAAGTTTAGTTGATACAAAGTCGCCAAGACTGCGTTTTTTAGACGTGCAAAAAGTGGAAAATCTTCTCTGAATTTTTCAAGAAAGACGTTCAACTGGTGCGCAAGTTATAGTAGCAAAGTATCGGTGCCAAACATCTCGAGAAGCATCAACATTGTATTGAAAGGATGGACTGCTACTAAACTTAGTCTAGGGAAAACACGCATACAACAGCTTGGAAATAATGATAATACCTAAGTTGTATGCATTTGGGTACGTTTGTGAGTACACGCACAATATTATTCACCCACATGGTTTTAAATCAGCAATTCCCACATTTCTTATTGTAAGGTTTCTTTTGTCAGTGTCAGCATTCCGATAGTATTCCATTGGAATGATGTTACTAATCCACACGCAAGAACGCATTTCCATATATTGTAAACCATATGAGTGAAGGCATAGAGTATGTTTGCACATTGCATTGTACAGTTCTGCATATCAAAAAAGGTGAAATTCATTCCTAGTTGAGCTCTTTGTGGCAAACCTGCTGAAATAAAGTGGTATTATATAATAGCATGCAAATCTAGTTGAGAGTGAGTCGAAATGGGGAATGGAAGAGAACAGGAGTAGAGTAAATAGAGCAGAAGACAGACAAGTTGGGTCGTCAACAGAGCTATATAACCTAGAAAGCAAAGAAACGCAAACATAAGCATGTATAAATGCAAAGAGGCTTTGTCAACATGCTTTCACCAAACATGACTGTTTCGTTTGAATGATACCCCAATTTACTTTGACTGTCGTGCTTCTCTAAAGTGGAGGGATATTACGGAATACTCGAATGCGAGCCATATACGGAGGAAAAGCCATATTTGTCAATATTCAAAATGTGACTGTCTGTCAATACTTTTTTCTTGTCCAATGCCTGAGTAGGAATGCGTATTTTGCATGTGGTACAATTAAGTGACACGATTATTATGCTATTTTAAGTTGTGTCCCATCCTTCTTCAGACATGATGGTACAATGTCAATTTTGCTTTCTGTAGACGGGATAGTAACAGGGAACACTTGAGAGTTGATTTTATATAGCTCACAAAGTGTTTTGGGGCGTTCTAAATTATTTAGCACTTGGGGTTATCGATAATATTATCTTCTTTAATCGTAAAGTATTAAACTACAAGATATTTGGAGGATCGTTTTATTTTTGCCTTCAGTGCGAGAGGAAATTGAATCAGGATAATAAGCTTACGTGTTGAAAGTAGCAATAATTTCCAGGAATGCTCCGATTAAAGCATGAATGAACAAGTTAAAATACCAAAGTATTATTGCATTTGGATGAAATGTAATGTAAGAAATGAATTGATATTGACGCCTTCGTGTAGATCATCGTGGAAGTAATAGTTTCTTACTGTATATAGGTATTTCAAGGAATTGTGAGTGAGGTTGAGATTATTAAAATACAATTAAGGGCCCTTATTGGTCTATGTAATTTATCGAATGTTGAACCAGAATTTTGCCTTTTCCACACAGTCTCTGGAGTCCAGGAGTGGAAAGTATAAATTTTATTCATGGTCGTGAGTCAGTAAAACATGAGTACATGAGTCTAAATCATACGAATATGCTGAAAAGCTTAACGAATGATTAAATAAATATCAAACAAGTTTCATTCATGTATTCGTCCCAATAGTTGCAGCTTTCTTTTAGGATCTGTCAGTCTGCAGTTAATTTCAGTCATATGGATGTAAATTTGAACACAACCTGTTGCCTTTTTTACTTCAAAAACTAATGGGTCAATTGGACCCATTCGTACATTTTCATCACGGCAAACTACCCCCTCCTCCATAACTCCCGTTTTGTAACGCCACCGCGACCTTGAATCTTAAAATACGGCGTGCCACGTTAAAATAATGCACCTGCAGTGCCAAAAATTAATCTCATCTACACTACAGACTGCTTTAAAAAGTTATGCTTACATTAACATTGGCAGCAAATATACCTAAACAAGTCGCGAGTGCCATATTGTTTTATCACAAACGGATACCGATATTCTTCTGAAGCTTGAATGGTTATATCACAAGAATGATGAAATTTTAGTTTAATAGATTCTTATTTTGAATTCTATTGTTTTTTTCGTTATGAAGAAAACTTACAAATTAAGAAACTAAATTGGCCTGCGTTCGCAACAGAAGGTTCTACTTTTTGCGTTGGTGTGCTGATCAATCATTATCATTCATAGTCGCTGCAACATGCCGTACTAAAACGGGCAGTTTCCAAAATGGGGTACGTACATATGCCATAAGTCAAGCACATTCGCATTCATATCACTTCTCCATCCGCTTTGTTACAAAAGTCCAAACAATGTCAGCTTGCTCGCCAATTTTGTTTAAAAAGAAATCAAAATTTTCAACAACGTCTAATCCATCAACGTAGATGGCATGTTAAATTTTACCCACGAAGAACAATATGGAGTCTGAGTGGGCAAGCGACTACTATTTGTGTTGACGTTTTTCAGGCAATGCTTGGAGTTTATAGACTTTTGAGACTTTCGTGCAATTTAAACATACTTGATTTCTAATGCTCAACAGTTTTTAGTTTTAGCGAAGGTCTTCATCTCCATTCCCTTTGATATTATGATATGAAAGTTGCAGATGAAACATTATTCATACAAATCTCTCGTTTTACATGTTTAGAATTTTAGATGCTTGTGATACTCACTGTCAGACAGCAAAATCCATTGGATGAAAAGCAGCCTAGTTTTGTAAAATGGAAATTTTCGTTACTGAGAAAAGCAACGAGTTAAAACGTGAGCTATGACACAATGCAAAGTATGATAAGATATTATTACGTTATATGTTGTATTTTACAATAAAGTAATACGATGTTATGTCGCATTGGATACGTGTCCCGGTACTTTAATAATGACAAAATAGAGACCAGAATCTTCTGGGAAAAGATCAAACCCTGGTTCTAGTTAAATATGCTTTGTAAATTACTTATATATATGGATTGAGTGTGCTTGAAAACGTGATAAAAAAGAATCTAGCGGGAAAAAGATAAAAATTTATTGTTTCACTTCCAACTTCCGACTGTTAATTTTAATTTAAAGATTTGTCACCGAACAATTAACATTTATTATGTGTCTACACTTCAACTTTCAGTATAGATGTGGAATTGAAATCGTGTTTAGGCAGCGGCGGCCTTTCTTAACTCATCTAGTAACCTCAGTGCATTGCTGTACTCCTAAAATAGATTGTGAAAAAATCGGTATTAAAGAGAGAAGCAACATCAAACAAATATTTACTGCGCTTTCAAAAAGTATCTACTTACTTCCAGATTGCTTTTTAGCTGAGTTCGTCTATTGTGAATTTCATCGGGCTCCCGAATCAGAGTCTCAGCAATGTCTTGTAACTCATTTAGTCTTGAATTCTAGAATAATAACAATTAATTAATAAAATTGTCATTGTTTAGTCGTAGTTTTCTAAGTAACGAAACTCAGTTTTCAGTAAACTTACCAATTCAATTGCTACGGTATCAATGGTCTTATAAATCAAGGTATGCAGTATCGCTTTTATGATGTAATCTTGTGCTTGCCAACGAACCATTTGGTAGACCTGGTTTGCTAACAGTTTCATTTGCTCAAAAAGATTTGACTGGTCAAACGTAAAACCAGCAGGACTATTCTCGTGCCCTTGCTTTCCACCCACATTTGGAATAAGAGGCATTGGCAAGTCCCCCAAATCCATTGGAGAAATTGGACCTAATAATTCCTTAAAGATTTTTGCGTAACCTTGATTAGCGGAAAACGCTGAAGACGACTGTATCTCAAAATATGTCGTTAAATTATCTGTCGTTTTCTCCATTTTAGTACTCAGTAATTCACTGACGATGGAGTAAATAGCAGCATTAGCCTTTGGAAACCTTCGATTTTTATCGAAACATCTTTCAATCATGTTCTCCATTTCTTGATGAAGATGTTGAGCAGTGTGAATAGCTACAGGTGCTATCCTTTTAATTTCTTCCTTAATGAAATGGTTGAGAGGAACCTGTAAGTATTGAAATATACTGTACTTGCATGGTTGTGAAAACTTTTAAACCTTTCTTTCGTTTAAATTAAAGTTTATCGTTCCATAATTTTAAGTGTTGTATTTAAATTTAAATAGTAGAATAAAATAGCTGTCTTAACTTGGGCAATGTAATAATTTCTAAGCCGAAAAGTTTAAAATTAACTTAATCTTAAACTATTTTAAACCACTTCTTTGTTGTTTAATTTAAGCGTAAATAGTTTTTCAGTGTTCAATAGTAAAAACTTGAGCGATACGCTAGCCCAGTCCGGTTGTAACAGTCAAATGCATCGAATAAAATAGATATAGGGGTTTAGACATTTGCTCCCCAGCATACTTTTGGGTTTATGCGAGAAAGATTTATGAGTTTGATTTGAATTGCGACCCGAATGCGCTAAAGTGCGCTAGCCACTGTAGATCAAGCTATTGCTTTGTGTAGAATATTAAACCCGAAAAGCCAGGGTAGGTGTGCATAAGCTGTGCACACTATAATTGCTAAACACTAACGGCTAATGTTATAAATATACGTGGGAATCTAGACATTATCTCGAGGAAATGAAGATTCTATTCCATTTGCAAAGGCTGTGAAGCAATAAAGCTGTTCTGCAATCCTCCGGATTGATAGTTGTATTAGTGACAATATAAAATAATAACTTTCAGGACGTTCTTAGTTCACTATTGGTTTTCAATCAAGTATACCTTGAATTAATCTTAAGTTGTGTGTGAAGGCTATGTTAGAAATTTAGTATACTAAGTTTTCACGGGTTCTTAAACTCATTTAATGCATTTGAAAGAAGATATGATATAGAATTAGATAATTAGTTAATGCGATATCATACATGGGAAGTGTATCAGATAATTAAATGTAAAGTCGGGTTCTTACCTCTAGATTAATAAATCTCGCACCAACGGGCATTGAATTACGAATTGCAACCAACATTGCGTTATCGGTCATGTTTTCAAATGATTCTAACGAATCAAGCTCCTCTGATAGTCTAGTATTAATGATTACGTCAATACGAGCTCCACAAGTTAGATTCTTTGACTGGACTTCGCTTCTGTTCATTCCATCAATTTGTGCCTTGTACTCGTTAGCAAATCCGTCCACAATTTTAAACAATTCTTTCTTCTTCTCATCACTTGTCATCTCTTCGTCGATACCAAGTTCCTTCAGTTCTGACTCCGCCACCGTCGCAAGGTTGCGTATATTTACCTATTAAATTGAAACATTGTATGATATCACGTCAAAGTAGCTTCACATAAAATTGTAGTAATTTGTTCAAAGAGTATGTGTAATACCGAGAGACCGGTACAACAAGCCAGTATCCGTTGGAGTAAAATTCGGTTTAATTTTTTAGCCAAGCATGAGATTCCATGTTTGCCACTAATGGAACTGAATTTTTCAGCTAAAAACTTTTTTTCATACTTTAAGACTTCTTCAATTGGTTTGTCCCCTTTAAGATCGTCTTGAGATCTATTGATGACGCCAACATAGCCTAACTTCATTGGAACAACTTTTCCGTTTAAAACATCTGTCATCTTTGGATAATCATCTGCTAGATCTAATTTTGTAAGCACAACTATGGTTCTCTCTTGCGTTGGGTCGACTGTTTTGGCAATTTTTATGCTTTCGTTATTCGCAATATCTACATTGCCAGGACAAACTGCCAGAATGACAGCATCCTCTTGTGATATGTATTCCAAAATCAAATTTTTAACTTGCTCTTCAATGTCATCGGGTTGCTGTCCTACTGGAATCTAGTAATATTCAATACAGTTGTAGACATCTTATATTTCGATTCATAGCTGCAACTAATAATGTTTTGGCATAACGTTTGTTTACTTACCTTCACAAGACCAGGCAAATCAACGACAGTTAAATTGAGGACATTCGGCGAGTATATGGTTATTTTGATGCTTTCACTTGTTATTCCGAAGTCAGTACCCGCAATTTCGTCTGTGCGTGATACGATTTCTTGTTCCACCTTTTTGAAGTCATCGTATATTTGGTCTGGCTTATGAAGGAATTCACACCACGTGGCATTTCCTGCAAATGAAAATATGAGTATAAAATTTAGTTTTTACATTAAAGAGTCGGCAACGTTTTTTAATGGAGTAACAGAGAAAATATTAAGGAAATATTCGTCACAACCTGGGGTGAGAATCATCCTTAAAACTATGGGGCATCTTGTCACAATTCCTGATCCCCGAGGAAGAAACGGTTGACCAACCAAGTTTTCTAGAACGGAACTTTTCCCGGAGCTCTTAAAATAAACAATCAAAGTAATTATTACAAAGTTCAAATATAATCGTTAATCAGTTTTTGTCATAACCCAACAGTAATATGAACGGGACATTTGAAGTGCAATGAGCTAACGTATGTAAGTTGCATCAATGTGATGGAAAGAGCTGCTTTTTAACTAATCAAGAATCTTAATTACTAATATTAAGAATTAAATTTTGTAGTATAGACTTTTAATGACTGACAACAAGATGTATTAAATGAGCTAATCCCCGATACATATACATAGTTTGCTTTTATTTTTGAAAGAACATTTTCTGTCCTATCGCTAGTGTTTGATTGATTTTGTGTAAATTTATTAAATCGATAAGATGAAGTCAGTTACGAGTTCTTTAACCGCAAGTTCCTTACATTCTGCGTTAACAACTTGTCAAATTCTACGTGTGTGTTCTAGCAATCAAAATATGTATAATTGCGTGTATTTATGTATGTACTGAAAAAGGTAAGGCTAAAATAATAATTAGTTCATATACTTCTATCGTTAACTCTGAGAAAAACATTACTAAAAAACTTAAAGTCGTTGATACCAAAGGTACATAGCGTTCTGTGTAAGTCGGTTAGATATTAAGAAAGAATTAGTGAACTTCTACCTGGCTTCCAATTACTACGATTTGAGGAAGTCGAATCTCAACTGAGCCTGGCCCCGACTGAGTGCGTTCCAAAATGTCATGTATTGTATTAAAAATTGGAATCAGCCCATGTATTCTTTCAACGCCGTCCACCGGAGGCAGGCTATGCGATTCTGACATTTTGCTTTTAATATTAGAGCGAATTATCTTTTCTCTCAAACGAAGAACAAGCTCTAGGGAGTAAAAACCGGTCTACAAGGTAGGAAATCTGTTTAAGGAATGGTGGTGTTGCTGTTTCATGTTTAAAAGTTAATTAATTTGAGTTTGACTTATCACTTAAAACCGTCCGATACGAGATTATACATTTATCTAAACAGTTTGTAATAGTTATAACAATGGTAACCTGTCATCTGTTATTATTATTAATACCTCAAAATTCTCAAACATATTTTGAGACAGCTGAAATTATTATGCACCTCTCGGCATTAAGTAGACTAGATGTCACGTCAGTCATCGTCGTCTGCCCGTGGGCATGATAACTTTCGAACCGTTTGACTTTTTGAAATTCTGATTTCACTTGAAGGTATATTAGATCAAGGCAAAGACTGAGTTCGAAGATGGACTAATCTGGTCACATGAACCAGGTCAAAGGTCAATCCGAACATAAGTGTCACATTTTTGCAACTCTCCCAAGTCACAAGCAATATATTTTCTAAATGTACATCTTTACGTTTTGGTTTGCCAGGTTTATATAATATGATAAAGCAGACACACTGATAAACTAAACGCGAACATAATAGTCATGTGAAATTTATCTTTTAAATTAAACTCTTGCTACAATCTTTGTAAAATAATTTGCAGACCTAGATTGGCTTTTCAATATATTTAATTGTACTCCATACTACATGATATTGAGCAACTGCCGTACTTCAGTACTTCATTGTGGTACTAATCTTATCAGAAAGGCAACAAAGTAACACAATTTGCGTAATTTAACCTCACATAAAATGTCAAAACTTGTCACTATGTTGCATGTCTGAGGGATTATTAAATGCTGTCCATAGAAGCTGGGGTTTGCAAGGTAATTATTTGCACAAAGCATGTACTTATCTTTATGTAAACCCAGAATTTTTGCTCATAAATTTGTTTATGTAATTAATAATTACATGGGTTTTAAGAGCTGGCACTTGTAGTTAATAAATGTTTTTCAGCTAATTACACGGGTTTTCAGAGCCAGTACTTATCAATCACTTTGCTGACACTTTGATTTGAACAATTTGAAGAGAAATTAAATAGAGTTTGACATTTCAAAGCTATCTCTAAATGCCCTAAATCATAAGTTTTTCTAGCCTTACATAATTATTTTTGACCGAGTGTCAAAGTTTAACTTTTTGTTTGGTTGACCACATATACGCGAAGTATATGGTATGCATTTTCGTTATAGGTCAAGGTCTCGTATTACTCAGGCTGTTTACCTATGCAAAACTCAAAACAATTTTCCAAAAAGTACCCACTTGCTCTTGAACCTTTTCAAGGTTATCAAAAAGCTTGGACCCTGGTTGGTTTAATATTGCGAACAAGATTGCGAAGAAGTTTCTTCCTAACAACAATGAAAAACGTTTGGGAGGAAAGAACATATGAAAATACGCATTGCATTTGAAATATTGGCAATCCATTTTATGATACGTGAAATCCAGCATATGAAACTATGAAAGGCATGACGGCTAAAATGGCTCTAATAAAAAAACAGTAGTAATTTTTGTGGGGGAAATGAACATCTTGTAACTTTTAAAAACATAATTTTCCGAAATCGTTAATATTTTGAGCTGAGAATTAAACCTGACAAAAGTGATCATTGCTTTACGCTGTGCAATATATCGAAGAACATCAAACTTATGCATATTTGAATGACTGCAATCCATGCAAAAATAAGGATTTATGCCATGCAGCTTGAGGTTGCTTTCTCTCAATTTATCATGAGAAATCCGATCCCGATACCGTTAATCTACATCATAATATGTTTTAAAAGGGTGGCAGTTTTGCATGTCAACCAGAAACCCGATTCGAACAAATTTTGATTTTGAAGTTTCCCATTGAGAGAACGCATTGGATTTATTCCCATCACACTTTGAATAGTTGCAATCCAAAAACGGGTCTGCATATTATTGCATGCAAATGTAATGAACCAGAGCATAACTGAGCACCGAAACCTAACATCTCACTGAGCACAGCTGAGGTTAATTGTCCAAGCAGTTTCAGAAACTTTGGTAGGTGCCACTGCAATTAACCAAGCCAAAGAGACAAAGCAGGAAAATAGGCCTTTATGTGTCGAGGTATGTTCGTAACTGTCTAGCCAAAAAGTCGAGTTCATTGTTTGCATGTCAATATTATACATTCACGAAGCAGTTGTGCGGTCTTAATAAAATGGATAAATTTCAGTAAACTAATTATTCCGTGTAGGTAGAATTTTGATTAAGGCAGTTGAATGACGACGGTGTTTAAAA
This sequence comes from Orchesella bifasciata, assembly GCA_034697805.1. Lineage (NCBI taxonomy): Eukaryota > Metazoa > Arthropoda > Collembola > Entomobryomorpha > Orchesellidae > Orchesella > Orchesella bifasciata. Next base: position 11,324 of record JAQGAP010001677.1, read on the forward strand.
TAGACATGATGTTGTATGTATTTGAAAGCAGTTATTTGATATGATTTTTGGTCAATAAACAAGAGTTAAACATTCAATTCGGTCTTTTATCGACTCGTTATTATGAACCACCATTCTTGCTTATTTGACTGTTGGTTAGCGAAACTCTCAGTACTAACTTTTTTTTTCAATAGCCGAGCTGGCCTCAAGACCTGAGACGTGATGTTACTAACTTCTTGCATTTTATGATGTTTTATGCCCTAGACTATGCGTTAGAAGTTTTTATTAGTATTTATTTATGCAGAGATATGGAAGACGATATCTCCTTGTATGTGTCAACTCAGCAAGTTATATGCATGATTATTGTAGAGTTTGTTTTTACATCCTTACTCTTACTTGATAATTCAGTATCGATTCTCAAATTCATTTTTACTTCTGCTTCTAAAATTCATACCTTGCTTTTGCTTGTCTTTCAATCTTGGAGACGAATATCATGTATAAAAGTCTTTTTATTGAATACCAAAATGACTCAAACTCAGTTTTTCATTACCGGGTTCCCTTTTATGTTAATTTATGCATGAAAAATTTACTTTAAAAATAATTCGTTTTCTGCTCGTAATATCATTTCAAATCAATTGAGGTTACTTTCCACCTTTGGAAGAGAGTTCTACATTAAATTTGATTATTTGCTAAAATGTACTCTACCTTCACACACTGCATTAAGGTGCAAGCTCATTTGATTTATAAATAAGAAGTTCCGTCAACGCATTTTTGCGATAACTTGACGTTTAATTATCTGCTTCAAACCAGCACGGTTATACAACATGCGTATTATTTATGTTTTAATTCATGCAGTAAATTATTTATGACCTGGATACTTGACACATAATGTTGCAGAATGCTCCAAGAAAGAATGGATTCAACTACTCCCGAATATTGCTCTCAAAAATTTTTCCTTGCAACTTATTGTAGCGATTGCGCTGCGATGTTTGGACGAATCACAGAAAATAGTTCAATTTGAGCTTTGTGATACGAGACTTTAAAACGGTGCAGACGTATGAGCGTACGGGCGTTCTTATTTATAAGAAAGCTGTCAGAGTTCTCTAAGAATTGAACCTTACGTTTTTATGTCTTAAACATTAAGTTATTCACTCTCTGTAGTCACTTTCGTCTTTGTCTGGACTTAGTTTCTCCGAACGTAGCTGCAAATATTGCCCTGATCTCCCCAGCAGTTTTATGGTTTATCCACAGGTAACATTTATAGTTTTAGTTTGGTTTCTCTATTTCTACACTTTCTCCGAGTAAGAGGCAGAATGAAAGCATTGCAGCTGCAGCTACTCAAGCTTTGAAAATTAGGGTGATGAAAACAACTTACTCCTCTAGACCAGCTGCTAATTTTGCATGATTAACTAGTACTACAACACAAAGAAATAATGAACGCTGAAACGAAATTTATTTAATTTATAAAAATAAATTTATTATAGCACAAAATATGGGTGTATTTGTCATCTGAACTGAAATATAAATGAGTTATGTTAGGTTGTTTGCTAGTATTCATTGGCTTTTTGAGTTTTAAACTAATTTTTACTGGACAAAGATTTGTCTTAAATGATAAATCGTTTATACATCTTTCATATATTACCTAACCTACAGCGGCATGAAGGGCATTCCATAATAATCACGATAACGATGTAACACCAACTAATTATCATAAGTACCCAACACCGAACCGCAAACCTAACACTATTTGTAAATATTTAAGACTGCCAACTACAGTATGACGACGTCATAGTTCTTCTAATAAACAATACAGTAAAACTGAGTAAGCATTTCTGTCAATAAATCTAGATATTATACCATTATAATGTTTCCTCAGGCTTACTCTTAATCTGTTCGCATAGCATTACAAAAAAAAACGAAAATAAAATGAAGGTTTTCTAAAAAATGCTACAAAAATTCCTCGACTGGTGCTGCAATGAAAGCAGTATCATACTGAGATTGGCAAAGCAGTACCATTACATCGAGAACAAAGTTCACTTCAATGAATACTTGTTACAAGTAAAGTACGAAGTCTATTGATAGAAGTGCGTGCCCGTAGTTTGAGTGGTGGGAAATGTAATCCATGCAAGAAAGTTAGTACCGGATTTTGGTGTGATATGGTATACTAGAAGGGGGCCCGTTACTGCACTAAGTGCAGTAATTTTACATGCTATCACCTCTTACAGCCGCATTTTAGATGCTGCCCACGCTACATTGATACATTCTACATGCTGCCAATCGTAAAGATGTTTAAAAGAGCCCTGTGCACCACCGAAACCCACTATCCCAGCCCTCAGACGATGTTGTGTCCTACTCCATGAAAAGAACCAAGTAAATAAATTTTACTTGGTGTTTTTGGTGGTGCACCAAAACGTCCCTTCTACTATACTGCTTGCCACATACAGTACAAAAATGGGGGCCCTTACATGGACACCGTGCTTTGGCGAACGTTGAGGCATAAAGCTGACCACACTTACAACGGAATTGCCCCTCAGATCGAGGCAGCCCGTCCTTTTTTAAAGAAGGCTTTCGTGGAGGCTTTGGTGGTGAAGATGGCGGTTTTGGAGGCTTTGGCACCAACCGAAATTTTACCTTGTGATGTGGTGAAATGTACATTTTCTCCTTTATCGGAGATAGCATTTTTGGACATTGTTTCATCGCCCTAAGCATTACATCAATCTGCGTGTCAGTGCAACGAACAGGAGGTTTTCGGTCCCCCCCCCGTGTCTTCGTTAGTACGATTTGACATTTTGAATAAGTCAAAAAAACAGATTTTTGTAAAGATAATTGTATTCAGGTGTAAATTTGGCAGTAGGTGCCATAGTGCCATATAGCTACTTGGCAACATAGTGCCATATAGCTACTGTGTAAATATGGCCGTATGGAGAAATTAAATGGTGTCATGGCAGCAAGTAAGAATCAATGGTGGCTCACCAGGACATCAGCCAGGTAGATTCTTTGCTTATGTTTAGGATTATGTAGAGACAGAGACGACGATTTACAGTGTCCACGTTGTACCACCACAGAGATTTAAGTCTTACAAAGAATATTGAAAGCATTCCTATTGCAGGTTGAACTTGGCATTCCTGTGAAAGCACGTTTTGTTGTCCACGCGTCATTGTCATCTCCATACAATAGTCAAAATGACCAATAATTCTCTCTTTACACCTGCTGAAACGGTCATATAAAGCACAACGTAACAATTTCTCGCTGAATAAGGGGCGAAGAAAAAAGGTTGTTATTCAATGTTCCGTTTGTATGGCTAATTTCTATACCCACTGATCGGTTCACTCCAACAGTACACTCCGATGTACAGTTGTGCGTCTAAGAAGTAATTGCGCAACAGCACGATTGACTTAAGGACAAGTGTCATTTGGTTTGTCAGTCAAGACAAACGCTCATTCATTTATTGGGGTGTCGTCGAGAACGGCATCAATAACTGTGGGCTAATTCAACTCTCAATCAACGTCAATATACCAGCAGTGTTAGTGTTGTTACTTGGAGTAGTAAGTGGTTTACCTCCAATTGTAACTGGGCAAAGGAGATTCCAAAGCAATGTACACATTTTTAAATCCGGGTTTTCAGTGAGCTGGAATATGAAAGTTGAGCGCCAACAAGGTAAGATATTTTACACATTTATTTACTGCGATTGTTTAGGTTAGTAGGCACTAGATATGTAAACAAATGTGAAAGCGTGTAGAGATAACTGAAATAGTGTAAGACACTGCATTAACTAATTGCTAGGGTAAGTTGTAGTTGGTAAAACAAGGGACTTTTCTAATTCTAAGTGGAAGTGGCAGAAATTTTATTCAGCCAAACATTCAGCCAGTAATTCCCTTCCAGCCGGCTCTCGTCCGATCAGAGCATAACACAAGTTTTAATGACATCACAATCTTTGCTTTCTCCGGTAAAATGTGTACGTGATCTGGCTATCTCCCCAGACAGAACACAACTCTCCTTTTCCCTCTTGCTGAAATCAGTAGAAACTTTCGCTAAAGTTGATTTTAAAGGTCGTGTTCGTGCGTAGAATCTAAAAATCTAAAACGTAACATAATTCCATTCGTAGCCCAATACATATCTTCTACGTCTCATTTCCTCTTAAACTCCCGTAATACAAATATTAGCAAAAAACATATTCATAATTCAATTATATAATAAATACTGTTTTTATTAGAACAAGAAAAAAACATGAATGAAAATAAAATGGTATCTTTTAAACACTACTCGTCTGGAATAATGATTAAAAAGAAAAAAATTATCTGCATGTGAAAGGTAGAGCTGGTAATAAGTCACCCACAGTGGGTGACCCACTCATCAATCATCGAAAATTGTGGTTGTGACAGCATGTTGCCATAAGGTATTTGCACTCGATTTGTGTAAAAATCATTGAATTGCAATGTAATTTCACTTTTGAAATTTGTGATTTGAAAACAAAAATGTGGTAATATGGGATTTAGGTTCAAAGAGCAACTTAGTAAATTGCAAAATCTAAGTAAGGAAGAACTTTTGCTTTAGTTAAACTTTCACAATGAAATTTACTCGTATACAATCAATTACATTATTATCCAGGTGTTTGTAAAGTACAGTCCTTGTTAGCTATAACATAAGATAAGTGGGATTCTGAATGTATTGGCAGTGTTTTGGCATGCAAATGCATGTTAACATTTCAATAATTACGATTGTAATGACTTGTTATTATCAAGTCATCCCCCACCAGAGATAAGTACATAACGTCAACTTTATATTATGCTAAATATACTTGGGGCTTCCGTTAGTTTGAAATGTTAGCCATAATAAAATCAACGGGAAAAATCTTATCTGATCCCAAATGACACATTACTCGTTTCATTTCCTTTTACAACGAAATGACTGTGTAGCTTCAACTAAAATGGAATCCACCACAGCAACTCTCCAGATATTCCCGATTTCACTATTCTTCGTTGACAAAACCAAGCAAGGGTTTCCATTTCATTTGAGATATTCTGTTGCTTACTTCCATTTCTTCGTGCCGGTTGCCTCTGGGGAAACAAAATGACGGAGATACAATTACGTTTTCAAGCTTTGGAGAACGCGCCGTTTCAAATAGACATGATGATATTGATAATATCTTTGTCGTTTTTCTTTGGTTCTCTACTTTCTCCAAGCGTACAGTATGCATAAATGTTCTTGTATATTCTACGCCAGGATATCTCCTCACGTGTTTTATGTACCGTTATCATCATCCAAGCCGCGGGGAAAACCCCAAACTGTATCACGACCATGTCCGTTCTTTCATTCGAAGTTAGTTGACAGTGCAGTGGTTGGTTTGTGTGTTATCATTCCATTTTGTTGGCTTTTTTCTCGCCTTCATTTCAGTTTCAGCACAGCAGCTGCCTCCACCTTTTTGCTTTTGTGGGAGATTTGCATGCTGCGTCTGGTTGTGGCAAAATTCATTTATCATGCGGAAAGAGAATGGCTACGCGAATACATTTGATGCCACATGGGAGGAGAAACGGCAATAAAATTTATAATACTTTTTAAGACAGCCAGAAGTGTCTGGCGTATTATTTTCTTGTACGTGGGAAAAAGTACATCAACCCAAGCATCAAATGTTATACAAAGAATTTACGAATGCGTTTGCTCATCTCAACGTACTCAAGCTCAATGTGCATTTGTTCGTTACTCCTTATTGTTTTACTAATATATTTTCCTGAAGTAGTATGCTTTATTTATTAGTAAAATCATATAAAAGAACTTTAGTAACTCCTTTTTGGCATTTCGGAAAAAGTTGATCAAACAATATTAGCTCGGCTATATTTCGCTGCTATTTTGTGTGAACCATAAATTATAAGGGGTTGGGGTATGTATGAATAAACTCTTTAGGAGGACGTAAATATTCCATCAGGCGAGTTTATTGCAGAGCGAAAGAGGCATACTGTAAGTATGCCATGCATGTTTGATATGTTATTTGTATTAAGTTAAAGGGAAATTTAGCGTTATAATTTTGTTTGGGCTAAACAGTCTGCTGTTGTAATAAATTCCGTAGACAAAGTGAAATGAATGTCGGCAAATCACAAACAAACTTCGCTAACACGTTAATAGATATACGTACCGATGGTATACGCAATCTACTTATTATTAAGATATAATTATGTTTCCCTTTATTAGTGCTGCTGTTTAACTTAAGCAACAGATTTAGGATACAGAAACGGATACAACTTAAATGCTTCAAAGTGCTGGTATCGACTTCTTTAAAAACAAATAATTAGGTTAAGATTGGGGAAATAAACATTTTATATGGTTGTCGGAATTCATTTTGTCGATGAACAAATAAAAAAATTTTTGTGATCTGTGTGGTTCGAAAAACTTTTTGCTTTGAAAAGTATAATATTTATGCCTAACCGCCTTACAAGGATCTACTTATCTTCATCGCTTGCAGATATTGCGATAAATGAATTCAGCAAATCGTGCAAAACTCTATCTCCACCATACAGCGACATTTTCCCTCAATCTCTGAGTGTCAGTGAAAGCATGGCTGAAGAAGATGCATCGATGTCGTTAGACGAAGAGGCGTCAACAATTTTACTCCAACGAGGCACGGCATTACACATATGTTTTCCCAAATTCCCAAAACGTTCAGTTAACACCATACACGGTTTAAACCTGAACATAATATGTTTAAAAAACTCTCAGTCTCGCGAATTTTTAGGTGGTAAAATGGACTAAAGGAAAATCCATTAGTGAATTGACTTGTTGTGGCCATTTGACAAAGAGTGATTGATGATGAGGGATAACCAATACAAAGGTAAACTTTAGCTGGAAAGGAGAATTGATTTGCAAAAAAAGACAACCGGTACAGAATCATGGGCTGAATAAAGTGGCGACAGTTTACGGTGAGAATCATCATTGTCTTCTTTATGCTTTTACAACGTGGATTCGGAGAACTGAAGGAAAGTTCTAACAGATTCGCACCAGCAATCGATACGAGGCGAGATTTTGTGACGTAGTATGTAGAATAAGGGTTCGGTGGGAAGAATCTGATTGTGGGAAGTGTAACACGTCTCATTCACTTTCTCCTTCCGGTGGGCGGACTTGCTCTAACGAAGGAGGGAAAGTGCTGAGGCATTTATCCGGATTACGTGACTGTCTGGATATTTCTATAATACAGAGGGTTCCCACACTTATTTGACACATTGTTCGAGTGGTTTCTGCATCCACACGTTTGACTTTAAACAATTAAAAATGCATGCAGTTTGTAGACAATTTTAAGC
>JAQGAP010001678.1:0-18581 GCA_034697805.1 Orchesella bifasciata
CTGGCAATCGAAAACTGGCAATTGTGAACTGGCAATCGTGCTACTGGCAATCGTAAACTGGCAATTAGCATGGAACCACCTTGTCGAGTAATGAATACGAAATATTGCTGCAGTACATTTCATATAGATTTAATTTAGCTGAAATAGTTCTTGCAAATAATTTACTGGAACTTATGGAGGGATTTAAATCATTTTCTGAAGATTGACATAAAGATACACATTTCCTCGAAGCGAAACTTTTCAAGAGGCTACTCGGATAACTGAACTTCTGAGTTTGGTGGGCAAACTTCCAAAGGATAAATCACATTGTGTTCAAGGAATTCACCTTGACTTGTCATATATTAATTTGTCATACAACGCTATACAGGTACTTAGCAAAGATTTAAAACTCACCAGTACAATAAAAGGTTTTGTAGAAAATGCGAGTAAGCACAAGATCAAAATAGGAATCGTCTTAAAGTCTAACATTTGTATGGAAATCCTTGGAATTGTTGTACTAAAGAATCTGTCGTATCCTGGTTTTTTACGAAGGATCAACCAAACAAATTACCTAGTTTGCCATGAAAAACACTCAGTGACAACGCTAGAAGACATACTAACAATCAGTGGAGTTTTGGATACCCATTTGTACTTAAAGCAAGTTTTTAAAGAGTTTTTGCCAGATTTAGACATTTATTTCAAAGTAGAATTAGATTTAATACTCAACGAAAACAAACAGGAAAGGATACGGTTTCTGAAATTAGTCTCAATATTTAAGCAGTTTGGAAGTTTGTATAATATAAGCTACTTTTTAATAAATGCGTTTGACAAAGAGACTGGAAGTAAAAATGGGTGGTGGGCAATAAAAAACTATACTGACTTGTCTAGCCCGTATACATTTGTTGAAAAAGAATCTGGTAAGGAAAACACGTTTTTCAAATTAAATTAAGTTTTTAGTATACAAATACTTCAAAAAAATTCTAAATGTCTTGTAGTTTACTCCGGGAGACAAATGTGGTGGCCTGCACCATTGGTTAAGAGGCCTAAAATCGCAACAGAAATACATACACAAATCCCCACTGTGGTGTCTATAGTTGTTGCAGTTTTGGTGATGGGTCTGATAGTGGTAAGCTCCTTTTTCTACATCCGTTACAAAAAGGTAACCCGATTCCTATCTGAAGAAGAAGTCAAGGATTTTTTAAATGGACAACCTCAACATAACGGTGGTCCTTCTGGTTCGAGAATCGAAACGTGTGGAGCAGAATACATGAAATTTCATTCCGATTATGAGCTTGCGTTGATGGATTTTCAAATCGGTAATATTTCAAATAGTTAGTGGTTCTCGACTATTTTCAAGTCCAACGCATGTCTTGTGTTGATTGACTGTTTTTTCGATTTCAGATTACCAACACTTATTAGGTGCCGGGAATTTTGGGACGGTGTACAAAGGCTCCATAAAGGGAAGCTCTGTCGCCATAAAGATACCAAACAAACACTGCACGAAGGGGTCGTTTAAAAGCTGCCTGGGAGAAATTAAAGTACAGTGTTACATTGGAGCTCATCCAAATATAGTTGGGTTTTTGGGCGCTTACACAAAGGAAATTCAGAATGGTGATGCAAAAAAATATCTATGTTCATGAGGGCGTCATCTAAGATCAAAAATTGATTTGGTATCTTAAATTATTTCCTAAAGGCGTTTTGTTTATTGCGACTGAATTATGTGCCAACGGCTCACTGGAAAGATTTTTAAGGAAAAAGAAAAGTGTCGTCTCCCACCGTCAACAGAATGTACAAGATGAAAGCCTTCTGGATTTACTTGACCTTCACAGATTTTCAAAAGAAATTGCTAGTGGAATGGAATATCTTGCGGAAAAGCATGTTGTTCACGGCGATTTATCCGTAAGAAACGTGTTCACTTGCAAAATCGGGGATTTCGGACTTTCCCGGAAACTAAACGAATATCAAAAATATGTGAAGAAGTCACAGGAGCCCTTGCCGTGGAAATGGATGGCTTTTGAGTCCTTGACAAAAATGGAATTCACTTCCAAATCGGATATGTGGAGTTACGGTGTAACGCTTTGGGAGATATTTAGCTTGGGTACTTATATATTAGATCGGAAACTAAAAAAGTATTTGCTCTTCGGAACTCTGTTTTATAGATATTTTGGTTCATAGGGAGAATTCCGTATGGTGCCATGAACTGGACTTTAGAGTTTCCTGATGAATTGAAGAATGGGCTCAGGCTGGGAAAACCTGAATTCGCCACTCTAGAAATGTAATTCGAGTCTTTTTTCTCTAATTAGATTGCCAAGTGTATGAAAATTTATTAAATTGTAATTTTTTTGTGGGGTTGCATTATCTTCAGTTACAACAAGATGCTGGAGTGCTGGAATTTGGATACTGAGAAACGACCCACATTTACCGAACTGGTGGAGTTTTTTAAGCAATTGGGCAACAGTTGCTACATGGTCCTCGAAACTGAAATGTAAAGTGTATCGCAAAGCAGCTATTTGCAATTTGTTTAAATAATTTTTGAATAATGGATAAAAGTTCAATAAGCATAGGTGTTTATAGAGTAAACTTCATCGTTTGCACAAAATGTCTAATGTTAATATTGTTTTGGTTATGATGATACAGATAGATATTTTTAAAACATAAATTTCCGTTACTGACCTCAAATTAAAACCTATGTAATAAGTATAGGCCAATATAACATTCGTGTGTTAATACAGTTGTGAATTGGGGTAAAAAACCGCAGTCAAAAGATTGTCTTACTTGCCTGGTTATGATTTCATTCAAACATTTATATATTTATTTGGGAGTATTAATAACATATTTAAAAAGTTTATTTAAAAGTTAAGCAAATTCTCGTGAAATTCAAACATATTTATATTAGTTTGTAACGGATCGTATATACAGAGGTAATGAACGTAATAAATGCCCGTAATTAAACATAAGTCATTTTTTAAATATGAGATAATTTGATCCACTCTTTGCTATATTTTGTTGCGGTTAGAAAAGGTTTTAAACATTTTTACGAGGAAAAATATAATATTTCCTGCTAAAAAACCTTTTGGTTTATTCAGCAAGCATATATTCCAAAACTTGTTAGTTTTCCTAATACACATACTTGCTGCTTTTCGTGGGTTTCTCCAGACTCTTTGCGTAATCACAAATTCCCAACCACCAGTGCGACAAACATTGCAAGTCTACCTTTAGATGACCTTCTGCTAAAAAGTAAAAAGCAAGAAAAGAAAGAGTGAGTTTATTTTTTGTCATCATTCTTAGGAAGCAAGTTTACAGTGTTAGTTAAAATGTTGCTCTTTCTGGCGTTCACACATTTGAGTTGCGTTGCAACCGTCACGTCACAAACTGGGGCGTGGGAGTTCTACGATCGAATTCAGGGCCTTGATGTAACAGACCCACTTAATAGGCTAATGGAAGGTAGAATTTCTAAAACAGACTTTCTCACAAACTCAGGATACAGCCCGGGTAGTCTGGAAGCCCCACATACAGTACAAATGAGGGGCATTTACGCTGTTGGTATGACAAAATCCGAAGTATTATGCGTATCATTTATTTGGTAAAAAGTTGGGGCTGAGCCCGTATATTTAAAAAAAACAGACTGCAGCATGGCCAGTGATTGCAGAGAGAAAATGAATAAAGTTGCAGATACTTGGCTGGACCTATATCGAAAGAAAAATACTTTTGACTTGGCGTAAGGTTTTTGAGTTTCTAAACAATTTACATTTATTATAATGTTCTTATCTTAGATCAAGTAAAAATATTTACATGCAGCCTGAATACTTCGTCATTATCGGAATTGGCATTTGACAAACAGTTAACGTTACGCGGGCATCCAGATGTTATATACATAACATTGGTTAACCTGCACGAAACCACGACATACGAGGATTTGCAAAATATAACTAGTTTTGACTGGGCGTCGTTCCGCAACCACACAAAAAGAATCTTTGGCCTTGGCTGTAATGAAAACCTCATAAACTGTAGAAGTTTAGCGGAGAACCTACGACTCATGAGTTACATTGTAGTTTACATGAAATTTGGAGAGACCGTTGGTGTGCCAGAATCCTTTGGAATATTTCGTAAACGAATGACCTACATGCAGACTTTAAATGCTCAAACCATCGACAAACTTGCTCCACACGGGAATAACAAGCTAATGGAATATTTGTATTATCCAACTGTCAAAAGTGTGGGCTCCCAAAACCATCAACAGTTATTGAAAATGTATGCAAAAAATTGGCCCAAGATTGTAGGTGTAGGTGATCGTTTAGCCCTGATTGTTAAAACAGAAGTTTCAAACTCTGAACCCAAAAACGCAAAGAATCCCAGTAATTGTTTAGTTATACCTTATATCAAGTTCAGGAGGGAAAAATGGTATGTTCCGGGTGCAATTTGGGCAATTTCTCGGTATTTTTGAAGTATAATACTGGACCACGGTATGAAAATATTTACAGAGTTTTTTATTGAAAATATGCCAAAGCATTGTGGCTTAAAATTCCTAAACATTAAAAGGTATTTAGTATTTTACAGACCAATGGAAAACCTGGAATTCGAAAGAAAAAGAGCAACTCTACAGCACACTTAATGGACCCGCGCCTGAAGCTAGTTTAGATGTCGTTCTGGACTATTCAGAAATGAAAACAAATATAAATCCAGATTTAAGCTGGCGCATCATTGAGAAAGAACTGGAGACATGGGGTGGAATAAACAGAAATCGTCCTGCGGAAACCTTAGCTTTAAAGACGGTCGTTTTTAAAGTTGAAAAAATAGAAACAGCTTCATCCGACTAAATACAGACCTCAGGTTGATGTTAGTTTCGCAAGGAAATTATCCTCAGGTTTCACAGTAGGATGCTCCTTTATGCTGGAAAATATTAGCGAATCAGAAGCAACAAACGTGGTCAAAGTTTGCAAAGAAATTAATGGGATCCTTTACATACTTCATCAACCGGAACTTGATTACAAACCGTTATACAGCCGCGACAAATTTTATTATGAAATCGTAGTCAGAAAGTCCATGGAAGGAATGAAGGAATTTAAAAGTTTTATTTATAAATATCACCCGGAAGCAGAGGTGCAGTTTGAACTCTCTTTTCAATCCACCATGGCTAACAGAAGAGGGTGGAATTACAACGAAGCCAATGCCTTTTGTGACAATAACACTTTAATTGTTAATGAATACTACGAAGCAATCATCAACTGGGCAAAATTTAATAACTTTCCAGTTATTTTGAAGTCAGCCTTTGATGTTCCGTATTGGAAGAGTTCAGATAAATTGTGCTGGTTATCTTATATTCGGAATCATTTTCCGAGTTATCAAGAACATGGATTGGAGAGGTTACATCCTTTGTTTGTTTTCCGAAACTATCCCACCAACATAAATAATTGGACTGTTGATCCGTGCATAGAGTGGACGGATAGCCGACCTGAAGTTCGAGTTGGTTTTTTTCACAATAGACAAATTGGAACTATATTTGATACTAGAAACATTCGAGAAAATGGAAGTATTTTGAGTGATGAATATGAAATACTGTTGCAACTTCTTGCGCATCGATTTCATTTGGTTGAGGTTGTGGTTTCAGATAATATTTTGAGTTTTGTTGATGCATTTGGTGTATTTACCACAAGGTATGGGTTTGGTACAGAGAAAAGTTTTTTTCTTAGCTATACGGGATCTGATAATACAACAATTGAAAGCTTACTTCAACACATTTCTGAAAATCAATTGCAATTGGTAAAAGGCATTCACATTGAGATTTCGTTACCAACAAAGGAGTTTCAGGAACTGAAAGAACAACCGAAACTGAGCAGATTTGAAAAATTTGTAACAATTGGAATGGAAAAGAAAGTCAATATCGGGCTTCTGATGGAGTCTTCGGCTTGCATGGAAACTCTGCACCTCCTTGTCGTTAAAAATGATTTAGATAAGCCCGTCTTAAACTTTTTGATGAATATAAACTACATTGTTTTTAAGGAGAGATATCTAATGGATCTTCTTGTGTTTCCGATAAATATTGGCAAAACTTTGGATAAACACTTAGGCGAGTGTTTAAAGATTTCCTTCCCAATTTAGACATTTATTTCAAAATAGAAGTTGATGTAGTACTTGATGAAAAGCAGAGAGAAATGAATCGCTTTTTGAAAGCAATTGGTCATTTTGAAAGATTTGGAAGTGCTTATGACATTCAGTATTTTATGGTGAAAGCTTTTGACGAAGAGTCTGGAAGCGAAAACGGGGGGTGGGCTATTAAAAACCACACCGATTTAGAGTCTGATCGTATGAACTCAGCCAAAGTGGTCGCTGCAGCAATGCATTGCAACCATTCCTGTCATTGAGTAAACTGCCGGCCGGCAATTTCCTCTCTGATCTTTTTGGTACATATGTACAGCCCATGACGTCATTTTTTTGAAATTTATTTCAATTTTCTTTTGTTCATAACTCCAGGTCGCATGAAAATAAAACCTCAGTTTTTTTGAGTGGGTTCTTAACTGCTTGACGAATTTGAAAACGTTTTGAAAACTCGAGATTTTAGAGTTTTTCTTTTGATTGATGTATGTAGGTATTTTGTTCATCGCAACGGAACTATGTTCGAATGGATCCCTGGAAAATTATTTACGACGAAAGAAAACCGTGACATTAGTTCAAGAAGTGAACTTGCAGAAAACACTTGCAGCAGGTGATGCTTTGGGTATCCTTGATCTTTACCAATTTTCAGCACAAATAGCAAATGGGATGCAATATCTTGAGGAAAAGAAAGTGGTTCACGGTGATTTATCCTCAAGAAACGTGTTACTTGATGAGAATTACATCTGCAGAATTGGGGATTTCGGCCTCTCTCGTAAACTTTATGAGTACCAAAAATATTTTAAAAAGTCACAGGAACCGCTGCCTTGGAAATGGATGGCATGTGAATCCCTGACGAAAATGGAGTTTACTTCAAAATCTGATGTTTGGAGTTATAGTGTAACTCTGTGGGAAATATTTAATCTTGGTATGTCCATTGCAATCTATCTTAAATGCAAAATACTTTTAAAATTTGTAATTTTGCTTTAGGAAAAATTCCATATGGAGCAATAAACTGGACATTGGAGTTTCCAGATGAGCTCAAAAATGGCGTACGACTAGGGAAACCCGAATTTGCTACGGAAGAAATGTAAAACTTTTCACCCTAACTTATTACTTATTTCTATTAGATCAAATTGATGTTTTAGACCTAAACAGTATATTGAGTAAAGGCGCTTCATTGGCGTTGTTGTAATTCCAGCTACAACAAAATGTTAAATTGCTGGGATTTGGATATTGAGCAACGACCTACATTTTCTGATATGGCGGAATCCTTTCAACAACTGTGTAACGTCGACTATACGTTACTTGAGGATGATATACGAGAGAATGTTCTTCAAAAAGATGTCGAAGAAAAATGATGGAGCATAAGCATTTTAATATTCTTCATACATACATCAAGTTAGCAATAAAAGTTGTCTAAACGATTCAACAATATTCCCGAACATAGCCACAATTTTCGTTCTTTTAATTCATTCATTACGTGTTTTCCCGTATTAAAATGATTGCTTATATCATAGACCTAGCTTAACAACAATGAAGTAAAATTACTGTTTCCAGTCCATTTGAAAATTGAACACTTTATTAGTTACCAATTTCGTAAATTAATTACTTTCTCTCTCAAGTGCTTCATATATCCCTAATCTATCGGAATGTGATACCTCTTTATGTAATTAAATTTTGCAATTAGTGTCTTAAAAACCTAATTACATACAATACAATACTGAACAAACTATCATGTTATTAACCCTCCATTAACTTAAATGTGATTAAAATGTCCAAAATACCTTTGGAAATCCATTAGACATTCATTTATTTGCTGAAGTTAAAAATCTCTGGTAACCTAACTGGAACAGGTATAAGTTTTGTTCCTCGTCATACTAACTTTAGTACAACTTGTGGTTTCTCGGAGAGACATATTTGTTCGAATTTATCACATCAGTTTTACTACTTTATAGGGTATAATTTAAGACCATATACAGACCTTTCCGCACTCCATTTGGTTTTAACAAAATGGGTTTAGGTTCTGCAACTATGGTAGTTTTATTTTTTCGTTATTTTCTTCTATCTAAATCAGTTTTTGGAGATGAAGTTACCGGTCAAAATATATTTCAACTCACTGAAAGCTATCCACATGGAAGCGGGAAGGATTTATACGCCTACTATCGTAAAGCTGATTTTAAAAACCCACAATACAAGCCTCAGATGTCTAAGAGCAAGGGTGAGTTTTCACCCATTGTCAATTCGAACGAGTTTCTGAATAAGTTTGCTGTAGCAAGATGCTTCATTTCGATTATAAATTTCCGAGACGTCAATATTCTCATGCCAGATTATCCTACCGCGATCTGGACGCCTGATCGCTCAGATGTAACATTTCCACCATCTTGGAAAAGTTATGTTGAAACAGTCCAAGCTTGGACACCAAACCGATTGTATAAAAAAGGGAATTTAACAGAGACTGGCGGATTCTTACACTGCAATGCATCAAATCTGCTGTGGGTTCATATTGACAAATTCAGCATCAAATCGGGAATTTGTCTTACTGTAAATCTTCTAGCGTATTCTAGCCAATCCAAACCTTGGAACTGCCAAGTTGAGGTTAGCCTCTTTCATCCAAATATACATGTAGAAAGTTACCCAGAATTATTTCGATTCAAACCAGAAGGATATCAAAAACAGGACTACTATCGTGCTCAAATTTATTACAGAATACCGACCATTAAAATATTTGTAAAACACGATCTTCTGCAATATGTGGACATCCAAAGTTTACAACGGTGGTTAAAAAACAATTTGAATGGATGGGAGCGTCCCCCTCAAAATTTGGCATTTTTGATCGCAAATGTTTCCAATGTGGGTATAATCCACTCTGTAGAAACTATTAAGGCTTGTCATGCCTGCTGGAAGATAAATCCATCTGGCTATTACGATGATGAGCTTCCAATCTACTTAAAAACTCTACCCCTCAATCCCATGCCGCTTGAAAAGCTTGCAGAAATATCCCATCCAGACCCTTCTGAGATTTCGTTTTGGGAAATACGAACTCATCTAAATCTTCATAAAAACACAGAAACAATCCAATTTTACCTATCCCTCTGCAATAAAGATGTGCTGGACTCGAGAAATTTGCTACTTCACTCCTTCTTGAAATCTCCACAAGAAAAACTGGCAAGAGCGCAAGCCCACGTCTGGCTTTCTATTATGGGGAATGCCACGTTTACCACCAAGTTTTCAAGGCATACCTGTAACGTTCCCACTGGCGAAAAAAATCATGGGCTCCAAATGTGGCCTGAGAGCGCAGTAATTTCACTACAAGATGAACTGTTTCTCAACTATGCTCCCCCTGGGCGAGCAGTCCAAATTCTAATGACGATGAGTGAACTAAGATTCGTGAGCTGTGGAAGGCGCCGTTTACAATCGATAGCTTTTATTGAACTCATTAGCGTTTTTGACAAATATATTTGGATTTTTCTCAGTTCGTCTTTAATAATTTTAATGCTCACTTTGGAATATCTTTTCAATGATAAATTTGATCTATTTTCTTTTTGCAGCAATGGGCTTTCTCTACTCAAAGTTCTTTTGGAACAGGGTGACCCATTTCGCACTCGGTTTCTTGGTAAAGCCCATATTAGGTTGATTGTAGCCTCATTCCTTCTTGTTGGAATTGTCATTAGTAATGCGTACAAAAATTCAAATGTGTATAACATGATTGCCCCAAGACCTTCAGTTCCGTATAAGCAACTGGATGAACTTATTGATGATAATTTTACTATTTATGTACGATCTTCTAAGCTATCCCTTTCATGGCCAAGATTATGGGCATTACGTACGGGATCAAGACAGACATCAGATGTAGGAACTAGCCGGCATAGACTTTATACGTACAATGACAAGAGACAGCTAAAGTCAGAAGTTTTCTCTGAAATTCATGTGCTTCAAGAAATCTTACGAGATAATATTAATGAATTCCCAAATTCAAAATCCTACAATGAGTCTGTAAAACTCATTGAAAGGATTTCAAATCATACGGATTTGATTCCTATTTCAACGACCAGTTTTAAACATTTGATTGAAGATATAAGTACAACAAAAATTCTCCCAAACTATGCTACCGAAGATATAAAGCAAGATTTTTCAGAGAGGTTTTGGAAGCACGAGCATCATTTGTTAGAAGCTTTTATGGAACGGTGTGACAGAACAGCTTTGGTACTCCCACAATATTTGTGTAGGCAATATGCTCATAAATTGCGGAGAATGAAACGCCAGGACGTTTTTGTTGGTGAAGAATCTTTCACGAAACTCACCAACGTCTTCTCGTTGGTTGGGCGAACGCCACCTTTTCTGGTGAAAAGGTTGAGTGGGTCTATATCATCCGGGATTTGGGAATGGTGGGTAAATATTTTTCAGGAGAGTGCAGCGTTAAAGGATGATGAGGGATATAGAGAATTGAGGAAACCGGCGTTGGACGGAAATGTGTTGGTAATTTTTGCTATTTTAGTTAGCGGGATCATAGTTGCGTGTATAACTTTCCTTGCTGAAAATAATGAGAGGTTGTATCATTTATTAACATTATTCTTGAGGCTTCTCCAATGGTTGCTCGTGTGCGTGCGTACAATGTGTCGGAAGTTCCTTAAAGCTATATTTTGAAAGACATGTACGGAAATATCATAAATATGCAGTAAATGTTAGAAGAAAATAAAATATCTTCATTTCCACTGTTTAAAGATTAATCCCCTCTTTTATGCTTATATGAAACCTATAAAATGTTAACATTCCTTTCCACTAGGAAGCATAGCCACGCGCCGTCTACACCCAAAATCCAAGAAATTATTTATTCAGCATTGAAAACACGGATAAGTTTACATTGTTAGTGCCATGTCATGTATTAAAGGTGTAAGAACTTAAAAGTGAGCCTGGATTTTATTGATTATACTATCCCAGTGTACAAATGTGATTATTCCCGTCTAAACACACGTCAACATTTTATAAAGTTAAACGCGTAGTCAAAGATTATTTACAACTCAACCATCGCGGTTTCTGCACGCTTTCATCAATTAGGTCCGGTACCCTTTTTTACAGAAACTAGATAGATATCATATTGATGTACGATATATTACTCCTCTGTTTATAGAAAGAGGGCAAACTAATCACGATCATCCATAAATTTCATGTAAACGGTGACCAAAAATGAGGAGAAATTTGATTTTAAGGCTTCATACCTGTTACCTTTTAGTTGTTTGGTACAAACATGTTCAGTGTTTAAACTACAACGAATATGTGTTACGGCATTACAGCTATCTTCCAAACAACAAAAGTCTCCAAAACTATTTCCGACTGCTGGACGTTTCTGACTCAAAAAATATTATAAAAACAGCACCAACCCAATTTCCAAGCATTTCAAACCTAAATAAATTTCTAGTTCCCTTTTCCTCTTCCCATTGCATAATCGCAGTAAGCAATTTCCGAGACGTGAATATTTTTTCTGAACAAGATGTACCAACTTATCCCATGATAATTTGGACCCCGGAACTCTCGGACATGCAGGTGCACGGATTTGGCAATCCAGGTTTCCGATGGACTAGTTGGATGCCAAAAGGATTTCACAAAAAAGGCAGTATAAAAATACCAAATGACGCTAATAATATCCCTTGCAACACCTCTAGTTTCTTGTGGGTAACGATTGACCACCGCTATTCAAAGACGGTGTGTTTTCAACTAAATTTATTCCGTTATTCAAGTAAGTCAAAACCGTGGAACTGTCAAGTAGAGTTGAGCCTATACCCACCCAATGTTCACAAAATTGACCGCGGCTTTCAATACCCTGAACTATTCCATACCCATGAATATGAACGGGAGGCTGAAGCGTCTTTAATTTATTATAGGGTACCGCACACAAAAATATTTGTGAACCATGAGCAACTGCAATATCTGGATGATGATATGTTGCGGCAATGGATTTCCAATGTTATGTATACTAGAAACGAAAGATTTAGCGCTAACTTGGCATTTTTGGTTGCGAGTGTAATATCGATTTCGAATTTGGGAGCAAAAATTTGTACTCTCCAAGCAATTAAGGAATGCCAGGACTGTACAGAAACGAAAATAGAGAAAATATATTTATTTCGGGAAAGTTTTTCAGCGTTTTCCCATGCACTTCGATTACGCACAATTGATTTCAATGATATTTCCCTTGAGCGACTCTCCGAACTTTCTAATCCATCTCCCGCAGAGCTTTTACACTGGACAATTGTACCTCATATTAACGTTAGAAAACCTGAGTCCGCAACACATCTTTTATCTCTTTGTGAAAAAGGATATGATTCACACACCATTTTATTTAATTTATCTCCCAATTTACAGCCAATGGAAAAGTTGGCCAAAGCTTATGCTCACGTGTGGCTTTCAATTATGATAAATGCAACTCATCGCTCTCGCTATGACTTCAGCAGGTCTGAAGTTTGTTATCCGCATTCTGCGCAGATAAAAATAATACACTCGTATCCATCATCAGTTTCACTGAAACTTGCGTTGTTCCTTGATTCAGCTCCACTTGGAAGAGCCCTAAGAATCTATCAACCAATGGCGGCTTTGAAATTTGTTAGTTGTGGACGACACGATCTAAACCCCATGGCTTTCGGGGAGCTTATAAATGTTTTTGACAAATTTATCTGGATTTTTGTCATTCTGTCAATTATTTCGTTGATGTTTGTAATTGAACAATTTTCCAATCCAAGTGGGTGGATGGGCTTGTTCCGTTTTCTGAAGCACTGGATTTCTCTTTATAAAGTTTTGGTGGAACAAGGAGATCCTTTCTCTAGTAGGCTACTTAAAACGCAACGAATTCGTCTGATGATTGCTGCATTTTTACTCGTTGGGATTGTGCTGAGTAATGCTTACAAAAATAATAACGTCTATAACATGATAGCTCCTCGAAAGCCGGTTCCTTATAAATACTTTAATGAGCTCGTGCAGGATAATTTCACAATTTATGGGAGATCATCAAGTGTTTATTTTTCTGGACCTTCAATGATGCTTCAAAAGTCTTTAAATATCCGTGTCAGCAAGCACCATCTTTTCTCGGAATGGGGAGCAGTGGAATCTGAAATAAATGTTGTCCGATCTATGTGGAATGGACGTAAAAGGGCAGAATTTACAAAAGCCCAGAATGAATCAATAAATACTCTCAATTTGATACTAAAAAATAGTGACTTTCACCCGGTTTTAAAATCCGTTTTCAAGAAAAGAATTGATGAGATTCGCTCAGTCGGGATACTTTACAACGAGGCTGAGATGGAGCCTAAACTCTTTGAAAGATTTTGGAGCGAAGAAAACCAGCTTTTAGAAAGTTTTATGGAACGCTGTGATAGATCCGCGTTGGTTCTTCCTCAATATCTTTGCAAACGACATGCAAATAGACTACAGCGATTTAGATACCCAGACGTTTTTGTTGGAGAGGAAATTTACAGCGACCCTATTCATGTTTATACCGTCAACGGGAGAATACCGCCGTTTATTATAAAGCGATTAAGTGGCTCTCAAGCATCGGGCATTTGGGATTGGTGGATGAAAATGATGCAAGGAAATATTTCTCAAAATTTTGAAGGGTTTAACAACGCATTGAAAAAACCAACCCTGGACGGTAATGTACTCATCATATTTGCAGTTTTATGCATTGGTCTGGTTTCGGCATGCGGCTGCTTTCTACTGGAGAATATGGGACGTTTATATTACGCTGCGAAGTTATGTTGGAAGTTTGGAACCCTTTGTTTGCAACGAGTTCAAAATTATGTTAAAAAAATAATTGTGAGCAACTAACAACTAATAAAATGGCATGATATGTAAACATGTTTGAAAACGAACATTTCTTTAAATAGTATTGCAGTTTTTATTGTTAACCAACCTTGGGGCATATGGTGTAATGAACCGTAATAAAATTTAGGATTTTAAAAGGTTTCCCTTGTTCTGCAGTAAAAATAAATATAAACTGTAACAATTTTAATCAAAGTATTTCAGTTTAAACGTTTGCTTTTATATTAAAACTAATTCGTGAAGTATGTACATTATTCATTACATTATACTAGTCCTTCTATGCTTCTACACTTCAAGAGACACCTTTTTCTCTTAATTTTTTTGTCTCATTCTCCCGAAAAGTTCTGATACATATAATCATTGCATTTCCCATTCTGCTTTTATATGTATGTATGCCGTGTGCAAAATGTAATCCATTCTAACAAATCCTTCGTTTCAAACCGAATTGTTTTATTCAACCCTGATAAGATCACATACGCATTTTGTGATTTGAAGTTGCTGAGTCAAACCATTTATTCTACGGAATCCCGTCGTTTCAATGCGTTGTCTTCAACTGACTGTCCATTTGAAACCAACGGGTTTCCAAACTGAATGATATGAGAGTTCTTGGGTCACATAACTCGCCTTCCGATTCTAAAATCCATTCTAAAATATGCAGTTGGGTGGAATAGTTCATGTACAAGAGAAAGTTAACTTTATTTCCGTGAGTAATAAGGGCGACAGGGATCTACAATTCATTTGGTTACTTTGTCGACTTCTACTTTCAATTGCTTACGCTCGTGATGATACTGATCTGAACTTGATATGCTTCAGGAACGTGCTACACGCTTGTTTTTTTTCGGTTGAGGTTAGATTTTGGCTCAAACGCAACAAAAATTTTCACGGGAATGTAAATGTTTACCAGTTGAAAAGTTATAAGCCGCATGTGTAGATTTGTCAATCAATTAGGAACTTTAACATAAATATCCAGTTATTAAAAACATCACTGTCTGTAGTCTCTTTTTTCGTATATTGGTGGCGATTAATTTTGAAGGATGGGTCCGTCCTTGCTTCCGACCCTTGTCACCTGAACGGACGGTTTTCAATCAAAACGTTTGTATACTGACAGCTGATAGACATCTGCTGTAATTTATGAATAAGCTGACAATCATTTTTTCCATCTAAGCGTAAGCAAGCGTAATCTAAGACCTGCTACAATGTTCCCCTGTCGACTAAATGACATGAATATACTTGATATTATCAAACCGGTCAAAGTATTGTAAAATATAAGGCCTTCGAAAACCCCACGGGTGTCTCCATTTCTCAGCAACAATTTTATATTATGTCATAAAATACAACCTTTCACGACAGTTAATCATAGTAAGTACCTAGAATACAACTTTCTTTTGACTTATAACCTTCACAAATATATGATTTCTCTTAAGAGCAGAAATTTGCGCATTATTGTGTAAATCCAACCACAAATACAATCTGAGGTATTTGTAGTAAATCAGGGAGGTTTTTGAAAGCATCTCAAAAGTATTCTAGTTTCTAGTATTCTAGGAAAAAGTTCTTTAAAGTTAGATTACTATTTAAGTTATACGTATCACTGGGAATAAAACACAAAAGGAAAATGTGGGGAGCCTTACTAAATATTCAAATACAGTTGCAAAGATTTCGACCCTTAACTGTGGAGTATTCACAAGAAAACGAAATTTTTTACAACAATCTGAGCTGGAAAGCTAAGCAAGTGTCCTTTCTGGTTGATTTCAATATCGCCATTTCTTTACTAGCCTGCTTCATTGAGCTAAAACTCTTCCTTCCAGGAGCTTGTGCGGAGAAAATAGATATTCTGCAAAATATTCAGAATACGGTGCTGCAAATCCTTTATATCGGACTGTACTCTTTGGTTCTTGCAGCTACTTGGACAATGTGGAAGCGTAGTAGGGACACACTTTGGATGATGAGCATGGGAAAAACCTTTTACAAAAAGAGGGAAAAACTCATGGGAAAAATGGGACAGACAGCTTTCACCATATTCGACTTTCTCCTTTATGGAATGGTTGTGATTGTCCTTTTTGGAGCATCCATGGTTGCGCTTCTGCCGCTTATTACGGATAAAACTCCTGGTCATTTTATACTTCGTATCATTTTGCCCCGGGAGTTAGTCTCTGAGAACTCAATTTGGGTAACGGCTCTCTGTGTCTTTTATCTGGGAAGAGTTGCAGCATTTGCGTGCTTGCCTATAATGCAGATTTTGATTTTTTTGTGTGCAGCTATGTGCGAATCTCAACTCATTTTAAGACCTGTTTACGGTGTCCCTCTGAAGTCAATCAGAATAGCTTTTCGACAAGCAAGGCTTTACTACATTCAATGGGTGCTGATGATCCGGTCTTTTAATAGTTTTGGATATGTCTTCTTCCCTGTGCTTATATCAACAGGGTTTACTATTAACGTTGTTACAACCTTTGTTTGTCTAAAATTTTCTAAGAATTTGGCTCCCATGATGCTGCTCCTTTTTGGAGGCTTTGATGCCATTTGCGTGATTGTCACTGCTTCCATTCACACATTTGCGATGATGAGTGCAGAGGAAGGTAACAAGTTTTGTATGTTTTGGAAAAAAAAGGATTTTTAGAAGAGTTCAGAGTAAGGAGTTGAGAGCTTGTTATCCCATTAGGATTGAGATAGGACCCTACTTTTCACTGACCAGAACAACTTTGTTGAACACTGTAAATGCAGTTTTGAATGGAACGGTAACACTTCTTTTGACTGACCAATGATTTCAAATTTGGAAAACATAACGTTTTTTATGTAACATTACACCTTTCCGTTCTTGTATATTGAAGTTATCTCTTGAATAGGCCATAATTTATAATTCCAAAAAATAATTCAATAATTAGCGCTGTCTATTTACGAGCGACTCACACTCAGCAATATGAATATGTCTGAGTTCATGGACATATTCAATTTACAATTTGGCTCTATTGTTAGATATTTTGTAAATTAATGCAAGCGTTACCTACTGAGCCTCGAATGAATAGTCTTAAGTAAACATTTTTTAAATGTGCTTAGTATCCAAATGTTTGTTGTCTTCAATAATATTGCTTACGATAACTAAGCTAATTAATGTATATTTTACTCCGAGACTTATATTTGTACAAAAGGTTAATTTGAATTGTATTTCATGTCAGTTTGAGCTACGTTTCAGAGGATCACATAGGGATATAAGATGCAACATCCAACATCATGCAATTTCGACGTTTACATTTGACAACAAAAATTTAGATTGGATGTGTAAGTGTTTTACATGGTTGGGCTACGAAAGCTGATGGAATACATTGAGACGAATTGCATAACTTTTGGCTGCGTTAAAACACTACTGGAATAGTTGATCTTCCATCCAGAAGTCGTCATCAAAATTGCCCAAAAACCAGTCTCTCGCTTTGGCAGAGCTGATAGAAAAACAAGTTATGAAGACTGAGACTGACCTTGAAAAAACAAAACAAGCCAAACCAAACTCAACCATAATATGCATTGATATTCTTCTTCGAGCTGTTGAAAGCAAAAGTCATCCCAAAGGCAGAGTAGCATCTATTTACTTTGTATTGTTATAATACCCAAAAACATATCACATTCGACGTATTGCAGAAAAATGTTGGACAGTTTTTTAATTGTAGCTGGGTTGCTAGCTATCTTTTTCATTTCATTTTTCAATGAAAATTTCATCAAAAAGCGGACGAATCAACCTCCAGGTCCTCTTCGCCTACCTTTTATAGGAAACTTACTACAAATCGCGTGGATAAACTCTACTGAGCCACATATTTCCCTTGCCAAACTTGGCGAGAGGTATGGAAATATTATGAGTGTAAAACTTGGTTCCGTGAGTGCTGGTAAGTGGCAATAAAAATGTCAATAATAATATTTTAAAATAATGTATCCAGTTTTAATAAAAACTATTGTTTTATTAGTCGTTCTCAACTCGTTTGAGGTCATGGAGGAATATTTACCCAAGCCGGAATTCAGTGATCGTTATTTTAATGATTGGATGGCTGAGCGCACGTTTAACAAAAGGCTTGGAATAGCATTAGCTCAGTACCCACATCCTTGGAACCAGTTGCGACGTTTCTCAATCCGAACCCTACGAGAGTTTGGGTTTGGAAAGCGAGCGAAAATGCAATCTATAATTCAATCAGAACTAACTGATCTTGTCAGTGAGCTCAAAACGAGTACGAAGGAAAACAATGGAATTCAAACTTTTGATAATTACTTCACCATTTCTGCACTCAACGTCGTTTGGAGCATGCTAGCTGGAGTGAGATTTGAACATGACGATCCCAAGCTAATAAAACTCATTAAGTATATGAAGGAGTTGGTTTCTTCCTGCAATCTTGCAAGTGGAGTTCTGCTCGCTTTTCCACAGTGGAAGGATTGGTTTCCAAACTGGACGGGAATGAGCATTCAAAGACGATGTTATAAAGAGACCAACACATTCTTTCAAGAATTTATTGAGGAACGAAAATCGTTAGGAATTTACAAAACCTCTCCTGAGAATTTGGTGGATGAATTTCTACGTGAGATTGATTCACAACTTGAGCAACCAGGAGCTGAGAATGAAAACGAATTCACAGGTAAATACTTATGGGTAACTTCATATGGCACCTGCGAGACCACAATAGTGACCATTTTAATTTTGTTATTTTATATGTACAATACAAAGCCGTCAT
>JAQGAP010001679.1:0-18577 GCA_034697805.1 Orchesella bifasciata
TAACTTTCCCAAACAAAATATGTTATAACTTATAAGAATAATGTATGCACAAATGAGAGGCTCAAGTTTTTTTTGCATGGACATTGAATGTGTATGATAATGAGTGGGTAATGGCTACGTTTACTGAAAGCCACAACAGTACATGTCAAGCGTCTCAAAACTGGAAAACAGTTTTCATGTTATCCTTGTCCTTTAATGCTACTTTGAGTAAGTCCCTTATCAAAGCACATCCGGACTTTAACTGACCAAAAGTAGTCGTACGGTGTTCGATTTTGACATAGTTTATACTGCCAACCTTGAACTCCAGCTTCATACGAGATCTCATACTAATGAGAAGCCGTATTCCTGCACGGTTTGTAAAGCTGCCATTTCCATGGTGGTCACAAATTGCATGTTGACAGATTGCATGACGTGAAAGTGAAAAGAAACCCAATTTGCATATTTTGCGAACAAGGTTTTTGAACCTTCAACGAGCTTCAATGTTACTTTCACACTTTCACTGCCACATGAGTGAAAAACCTCACTGTTGCTGGAATTGCGTGAAAGTCGTTTACGTTCAAGTGGTTTACTCTGAGATAATTTCTTCGCCATTTCATCGAACTTGCCAACATACTTCTCATCCACGCAAGTAACATTGAGAAACTGCAGCCCGGAGCCAAAACGGGAGTTGGAAATAGCTTCAAAGACCTTATTCAATTTCACTGTAACAGACTCAAGTACCAGAGCCTAAATTGGCCAAGAAATGGATTGGAGGGTGAGCAGATCCTCGTCGACATTCACCTTTGCCACGAATATTACGAGATTCGGCATGCCAATTCTTCTAAGATAGTCTGGAATTCCCATTGATGAGTCTGGAAAACCTTCAGCTCTACTCTCAAGATTAAGTTGTAGCACATGGTTATTTGCCAAAATCATCCCCAATTCCAGTGGAGCTGGCACATATTCCAACGACATGACTCTGAGCTGCTCCAATCTTTTGAGAGGGTTGCTCCTCAAAACATCCTCAAGGGGGTATATCGTATGCGTGCAAATGTTGGTACAGTTAGCAGGGATGTTAGACAGTTTAAAACAAACGTTCAATATTTGAAGGCTCGGCAGGAGACTGAGCTGCTTTTGAAACATATTGCATTCCACTTGTATATCATGGTTTCCACCATATAAGTATTTTAGCGCGGCGTGTCTTATGTGAGTTCCATACTTTTCCAATAGGATTTAGAAACCTCTCCAATCCTGAAGAGAGTAACTTGGTGTATAAGCGATAAAGCTGGAAAGGAATGGGTTGCACTCTGGATGGAATCCCATTTTTAAAAATGTTTCAATTCTGGACGGAGCGCATTCACCAAAGCTGTAAGGCTTACACATCAAACGCTGGAGAATGGGTGTGTTTTCATGGGGGTTTTGGAGAAACGAGTCCACTCCAAACTTCCAAGATTTACAGATAAGGCGAGTGGTGAGAATTGGATTGCTGGGATTTGGATTGTTACTTTTATCATCAGAATTTGGGTCATCAGTTTCCGCCTGCTTTAGTTTTTTATCCACGCTCAAATATTTATAGAGAATGGGAAAATACCTGGACAAATGCGAGCATACAAAATTTATGTAAAATGATAAAGTTTAAAAAACAACTTAATGAATTTTGCTTAAGTCACCTCGGGCATAAGAAACACTTTTCTCTTTGACTCCAAAAGCTTTTTCCAAGTACTGCACGTTCGAAACATGTAGTTACATCCGTTGGAGACTCTAGTTTTTCAAAAATCAGTCCCCAGACCTGCAAAACCAAGTTTTATATTCTATTAAAGAAATGCACTACATAGGTTGCTCTGTAATTTGCTTACCACCAAAGGGAATATTTCCTTCGGGTGTCTGGGTGGTTGGAATGGTGTGTTTAACTCCATTGGTATTTTGCAACGTGCAAATTTTAGGAAGTTAAAATCAGCTAACTTTTAGCAAAATATTACACTGTAAGGATTACGAGCAAAGCTCAAGAACAAAACTGACAATGTGAGTGAAGCGGGGCAGGGCAGAATGGGTGTGTGAAATATAAATGCGCACGAAAAAGAGTGTATCGAGTAAGACAAAAAAGACACTAATGTTTGTATGTCTGAGAAATGAGTATACGTGCATGCCATGCACAAATGCAAATGGCACAAAATCATTGAGTTATATGTACATAAAGCATTCTCTCTTCTGTCCAAATAGAAACACAGACAAACTGAATTAGGCATGAATATGATGTATGTATGTAGTTTGAATAAAATCTTGAAAATGAAAATGAAAATGAAATTAAAAAATTGAAAATGTACATGCCTGACTGCATAAAATCTGTAATTCTTCCATGGTGTTTGCTCCATTCTTCAGCTTCTACTTTCAGATAGATGCAACTTGCTTCATAAAGTTGAATGTTGAAAGTAGATGATATGCATTGCAGAAAAATACATAAGTTTCATTTGCAGTGGAACACTTTATAATGGGACTATATCATATAGAATGATATAGTTATGCTATGTTGTGGCTTTGTACTGGATTGGTTGCAATGTTGAATAACACTCTTTAGGTAGGAAATTTTTTGGGGCATTTATTTAGAAAGGATGCCTTGCATTTTTTTACCCAATTTGTTAGAATATGAATTGTAACACAAATTAGTGAAAGGCACCTAGAATAAAAGTTAGGATATGGTTTAGTTATACACATTTTAAATTGTTACGCTGCGGTTTGATCCTAATCGTTCATTCATAACGTTAGCTTTCAGTGACTTTTTCTATACGATTTATAAAATAATGTATAACCATAAAAAATAGAAGAATGCTCATTTTCATAAATCATTCTTCTTCCCACACCTGCTTACAAGATATTTAATAATGCGATCCGTCTTGAAATACAAGGTGAAGCTAACAAAAATCCCACGATGTAACGACCTTCACAATTATTTAAATTATATTCTAGTTATCTTACATATTAATCGACATAAAGGAATTTAATCAGTAAAAGCTTTTGAGTTACGTCCATTACTAAATTTTTGATGTTTGGTGAAGAATTTATTCACTTTTATGTTTCCAGTATTGTTGAGTCTGAAGACTTTCAAGACTACTTATGATACATCAATTAATTTGATGGTCAAGCGTAAATATTATTTAATAAACTTTACATGATTTCTAAACTGCTTACCACCTTATTTCTCAGTAACATGAATGCACTGTAATTCTCAACTTAGTTATGTGGATTTGTTTTATAAAAATTTGGATCGCTTAAGCTGTATGTTTATAGATATACGTATAATGAGTTTCCTGTGCAACAATTTTTTAACAATTAATGGTCCACCTATTGCTTTCCTATTTGCACGTCTCAATTCAAAAATAGCCATTGTCATTTTCAAAACAAAGAATAACACAGGAACAGGATTTAGTCTCAGTTTTCAAGCAACTGGCTCAAGACAAAGAATTATTGGAAGGAAGGGATTTTGTTTTTAACGACGGAGCAGATTCTCCACTTCAGTTTCCTTTTTGACCTATTGCCGGAAGCTATAGAATAACGCGTAATCTTCTGATTTTCACAGCAGGAGCAAACCTACTCCATGATACAGGATTCCACTTGAATCTCTCGGTTTTAAATACCTTACCTGTCTCCTCAGCTTGCACCGTTTCAGTGTGTTTTCTTTCATAGAGTATATCCAAAGAGAGGGAGGGTAAGTTCATCAACATAATATAAAATATTTTTGTAATGAGAAAATAACGGAATATTGACCATTTTAGATTTTGCCACGACCCTGAAAACAAAACGACAGTGTTTACAACAAGTGGGATTTATATAATTTGGTACAATACAAAATGGATTACGGAACACCGGCTGCAACATTAACTTGGCTTTGGCAGAAAGTACCCTCCAGAAATGCGAAATGAAAATTTGTAATACGCAATAACAAAATGTATGAATCAAGCGAGTTTTTACTTTTCCTTTAATGACAACTATGCTAAGAATAATGAGAAAAACAATGAATTGTAATCATTACATTCCAAAATTGTATGATGGAGTAACCCGTTTATCTGTGCACTTGTACTCCAACATCCAATTTCGGTAGCACACAAAATGTTACGTTTAAATAATTCCGTTACTACGTTTAAAAGTCCGGAAGTCATTCATTGAAGAATTCATAAGTTGCAGTTACGAAAACAAATTAAAATAAAAAGAAGTAAGTCACTTTTTCATAGAAAAATTATCATGATTTTAAAATTGCAGAAACAATGGTTTATGACTTTCTAAAACATATTAATACACTAAATCGTTGGAACAAAAACTGTTACTGATTGCAAATGATTGCATTTTGTTGATTACCAAACAT
This sequence comes from Orchesella bifasciata, assembly GCA_034697805.1. Taxonomy (NCBI): domain Eukaryota; kingdom Metazoa; phylum Arthropoda; class Collembola; order Entomobryomorpha; family Orchesellidae; genus Orchesella; species Orchesella bifasciata. Next base: position 4,337 of record JAQGAP010001679.1, read on the forward strand.
GATTATGAGATTTCATCGGGAGCCGACAAAATTTACAGCCTAAATGACGTCAATGCAAACCAGCAAGATAATTATATTTCGTATTATATCATGCATTGTAAAAGCAAACATACGAATTGAAGCAGTTTAGGAAAAATTGAGAATTAAGTTCTGAACAAATTGTGTTTGGCTCTAAAATGAAATGAATTACGATAAACTTTTCAATTTTCTGTTTTTGTAAACTCTGAAGTTCAAACTTGTGTAAAACATGAAGTTTATTTACTCTTAAAAGTTACTTCATCGCCACAGAATAAAGATTTACATGCATGCGCTCGTTCTTCAACTGAGATTACATCACTTCCACGAGTACACAGAACGTATGAATAACTTTTAGTGAGTGAGCCTCACATATGTATAATTGGAATACTGATAAAATTTTAGAGTAAATACAGCTCTTTTATCATGCTAGTTTTTTACACAAATGAAAGAAGGCGATCCATTTTACATATATTTTTACACATGTCGTCAGTCAGAAAGAATGTCTTTATAAGAAACGAAATACAGTTTACAAAAATGATTTGTCGCAAAGTTCTCAGAAAAATTTATGAACCTACAGAGAACTGGAATTCTGGCACCATTTTCCGTGAACAGTATCAATCAAATTTTTTTTTTGGAATACATGTTCCGAATTCCAATTGAATTAAATTCAGTCCAGAAGATCGCGTAGTATAAAAAAATTCTGTTAATGTATGCACCAATCAATCATTATTGGAAAGATCTCAACAAATGTAACAAAGTTATATTTAATGACACGCAGTCTTCTTTTTCGTGACAGATGAAGCTCATAAACAGCGATTAACAAGTCACTTTAACCCGGTTTTCGTTAATAACCACATCACCTATATCCGAGGAACAGGTAGTGAAATTACGTCAACTATCATTGTTGCTGCGCTTCATAGTGAAAATCACCAACGCGATGAATTGTTTGAAACAGAACGCCGTGCGTTCGTCATAAAATGCTTTTACCTATATTTTCATGTCATGTTGGGGAGGTCAATTCGTGTTTTGTCTCTTGTTGTCTCATTTTCTGGTCTTTGTCTCGCATTGCTTGACGTATTATTGTGAATGAATGTACTTTCAAGTGTATTTACCAAATTGTCGTTAATTGCTAATAAAGTTAAATTTTGAATTTGAAATACAGTCCACCACTGTCCGGCCTATTTACTAGTTGTAAAGTAAGATAAGCTATTTGTCGAAATTAAGTGAAATCAGCGCGAACAATCATTAATGTTAGTAGCAGTTCTTTGGCAGTTGTTGGTTTGTCCAGAACTCACACGCTCTTCTTTATTCAACGTCGCAATTACAAATAGCTAATTTCCATTGTAATTTTAAAGTTCTATTGTCCCTGGTAAATATTTCAAAACAATGCTACAAAAACTCCTGACTATCTGTAACTGTTATTAAGGGATTTCGTTTCGTGAGTGTGCGTAGCAAGCTATCTCGTCAAAATAATGGTCACGTGTCATTTCAATCAATTAGAATTTTAATATTTCAAGCCTGAAAGTATATTTTTAAAGTCCGCATGCATTGAATAATATCTCAATTTTTCTGAAGTAATGGATTGAACAGTATTATGAAATGTCAAAAGCATTAAAGTTGAGAAATGTACTTCTCTTCTCAAAATCTTGAAGTGAGTGTAATAAAAATGTTTGATTAATTTCGAATGTCAATACTTGTGTGAATAAGGTTTTAGAATTTTGTTTCTCTTCACATATGTTGGGTTATGTCGTATATATATGGGTATAGTGACGAATGCCATTCCTTCCTTCGTCAAAAACGATGTCATTAGTCATTAACCTAAATTATAATTTGTCATCTTATTAGAATGCGACGATCGGCACGTCGCATCCAAAGTCATTCTTATGCACCTAGGTTTAGCTCACACATCATGATGATGATTGACAAGCAGAGAGAGTTCAGCTAGCAAACCAACATCATCCAAATTACACTCTCTCCCGATTCGGCCTTTCTTACAATAAAAGTACGTATATATCAATTGGCAACCAGAAACTATCGTGTTATATTTCCTAACAATTATTCCCCATCATACATGAATATCCATTATTCATAACTGTATTTACATGTAATCTGCGGTTTCATGCATATTTGGGTTCATAAAGTTTGTATACATTCACATTGACGTCATCCTTTTCATTCTATGCATTTATTTTTAAATGTGCTACACAGTGATTATCTTCAATATTCAAGTTGTTGGTAATAAATCCGTATTAATTTTAATTCCCCATTTATTAGCTCTACAGGAAAATCACCTTTAATACTACATTGCACCGATAGAAAATTGAAATAGTTTCCTCTTACTAATCTCTAGACAGTAAAAAGTTTGTTTGTTTGACTAATTGTAAGTACAGTTGGGGCCAGTTACGGCATTTAATGATGAGACCACCTGAACACGTTAAAAAGAACAAAATTATAATGTGTTCTCAAAAGCCTCCAGCACACACGTCAGTGCAGAAAAACTGTCCTAAGGCTCAAAACTATTGCATTATAAGTAAACAAGGAAAATAATTTTTAAAGTTACGCCCTGGCATTCTAAAAAAGTATGTGCACCGACAGCTATGATTGAGTAAAAATATGTGACAAGCCGATTTATTCGGTCGTCACTGTCGTCAGTTTACACTAGCCGTAAAACCTGTTTTAATAGGAAGTCTAAAGTTTTTGTGAGAGGTTAATAAGCGTTTTATGCACACAGGGATTTACAACATTTAAGGATTTCATAGTGCAAATACAAATTGCAAACAAACAAAATACGAATTTAGTATAAATGCGACTGTATTGACCCTCCAACAGCAAGAGTCGCATCTGCTACGTTTCACACACCGAGCTGAATTACATTTTTCTTGTGTTTTTGTCCCCAAACTATTCATTCTCACTTAAGAAACGTTGTAAAGCGTTTCGTTCCAAAATGCGACCAACAACATTTTTGTGCGCTGTTCTGGTTCTAGTGGCATTCGTCGTTGTTAATAGCAGTGCTGATGGTGAGTGCTTTAATTCGACTGATTCTTGCTAACAAATACTATTTTTTTGGAAATATTTTAGAACGTGGACTGTTTACGCCTGGCTGCCGTGACCGCTCAAATCAACCATGCTGGTTTAACAATTGGCAAGTACGGGATGAAATCTGCCGAGGTGAGAGCTTTATGCTTTTAGTGAATAGTTGAATGTTCGTACATAATTTTGTAAAATATAACAAATTGGTGTGTATGCAGCAAGAGGGTATAGATACCGCTGGAGCTACCGTATCTTGTTTGGAAGGTGCTATTGCTGCAAAAAATAGGCGACGTCTGTTTGCAATTTGGTATTCCCTACGGATCTACTTACAATGACCTGGACCGTACTTGATTTATCCACAAACATCGATCTTCAAGAAATCAAAATTTTTAGAAACATTTTAGCAATACAAAATTGATTTAGAACTAAAATATGAAATTTTACAAATACTAACTAATTAACTCTGAAGGATTCTTTCTTAGGCTGTAAATAGAGGAGTGAGTTTTTAGGCAGCCTTGACCTTGGCAACTAACATCTTACCCACACACATTGTCGCAGAATGCAAATTTCTGGTCACAGGTCTTTTTGGTTACGGATTTTTTTCATCCTTTTAACACTAAAATCAGTTTTTAAGCTGAAATACTGTGAGAAAGACGATGGCATCGCTGAAAGTTTAAAAAAATGCTACTATGCTACTACGTCGAGTTAGTAGGTCCTTGCACAAATGCAAATGCAATATGATATAGTTATGTTATGGCTTCGTAATTGGGTGCAAATTACCCAACAAACGTAAGCAAAGAATTTTTTTTGAAATACTTTTGATTCAAAAGTTTTGAATTTGAATTAATTGTCGAATGGGACATCTGTCACATCAGCAACGTTTCTTCTCCCGTATGAGTTATATGATATGAGTATATATGAGTCTTGCCTAACTGTACGCATGAGATTGAATTAGAAAGGTTGCAAACGAAATAATATGATCTATGGGAATATTTACACTCGTTGGGCTGAAGCATCAATTCATAAAACTATGGCTTCCGTCTTAAGTCATTTTTAAGTTAAAGTATTCGTACTCAATATGTAAGATGTAATCAAAATCGTCAGATTTGCGCATGCTTATCCATAAATATATAACAAATGCTGACGGATTCAGTTGTTGCTAAAAAGGTCAAACACAAGTATAATAATTGAAGTATCGTGAAATGATGCCAACTGATTGATGTCTTCCTTTGCATGATAATGATTACTTAATTTCGAGAAAAAATAATTCACTGGAATTGATTTTTACAAGCAAATTATAGCTTTTTTGAGCTTGAACCCTTGAAATGTATTAAATCGTGATGCTGGAAAGAGCCAATACACTACTTTGGCCGATACTAAACTGATAGAGGTAATGAACAATATGGGGTGATTGTGAAAGTTTGGTAAGGTGGAACTACTTGAGCAATGAGTGGAAGAGAAAGATCTAATGTGTTTATAATGGGACGGAGATGTTTCGTTCGTACATGCTCTTGATCAAGTGGCTGTGGAGTAGCTGAGTTGCTTTTCTGAATAACGGAATCGTATTTCCAGACACATTTTATATTTGTGTCATATATTCTGCATAATATGATCTACATCAGAAGTTGTTAAACTTTACCTAGAATCACGATTGCCCCACTATCCATGTGTTGAAGTTATGGGGCAAAGTAAGCTAAATTAGCATTTCAGTCAAACAAATTTTGTGCAAAAACTAAGAATTGCAGAGACCTAATGCTTTTTTGTTAGAAAGAAGACAAAATTTCAAGGAGGGAGTTGGCTTTACATTCTCAAACAAACCTTTTGGAGTGCCAAAGCAGAAATGCATTGAAATGCAAAGGAATTAAGTTGCCAAAAATATGGTTTCCAAAAACTTGCGAGTGTCTGCGACAGAATTTGGGGAAAACTTAGGTTGGGTCATAACCTGGATTTATTTACAAGTCTCGAAAAGGGAATGAGAGCCAAAACGAGACTCGTCCACATTTATTCATGGTAAGTCTTTTTATATTATATATAATATAATATAAATATTTACATTAAATATATTTAATGTAAACATTGATACAAGTTGAAAAATTTGTGTCAGTGACATGTGGCTTTTTAATCTCGAAAACAATCAATTCGTTTCCAAATTTCAACTAATCGTTTATGATAACATGATTTCCACCATTCGCAAATTATGCTTCATTCCGACCCCATTCTTTCCAGTTCTATCTTGACTTTCCCTTCTTCAACAAAAAAGTTAGAATGTGGAGATTGAAAAAATGTGGGACTAGTATTTCTCAAAACGCTTGTGGGGCTGATTGGCATGGAGAAAGCGGGCCATGTAGACCAGTTGAGAAGCTTATTATTAAAAATGTATATTAATTCAATTTAAACTCAGCATTTTTTCTTGCCATTGTAATATTTCGGTTACACATATTTAATTTGGTTTATTCCAACTGAAGAAGAGAAAAGGAGTGCCGGATTTGTGAATTGAATTGTGAGTGTGAACAATAACTCACAAAGAAATTGTGAGGTATTTTTGAGGAGGATTCCATAATGCTTTCTCCAGACCACACTTCACCTCCTGCAGTTTCAGAAACAGAGATTAATAAAGAAGGCAACTACCAGTTGCTGAACAAAAGAGAAAAGGAAAATGACAATGGAACTATAGAAAAATTGAAGAGGCGAAAGAATTGTTGGTTCTCTTAAAAAACTTATGCTTAAGAGGAGGAGGATGACAAATACGATGGAAATTACACTCCTCAATCAAAGTGTGATCATCTTTTTTCATTGTTCCCTCACATAAATTGGCTACCTACAACTATTCAAAATTTGACACTATCATAACAAACACAATGAGGATAAGGCTGAGTCTTTAGCTCGTGGAGAAAAGCTCCAAGAGTTTTTTTCTTTCTGAAAAGACTGGAAGCTCATATCAAAACGCATTACGAGAGTGCTCCACCTTCGCAAAAGAAGACAAAACCTTGTCATATTTTAAAGGAGGAAGTTCATGATCTAGTACAACACTCGCTGATGCATAAAGCTTACAAGGAGAGAAAGTTTGTTTGTGTTATATAGTGCTTCGCGATAAAAAGTATGGCACTCGAAATGCTTCCATAGACACAAATTACGATTGGTTGTTATGATAAAAGAAAAAGGTTATGAGAAAGAGAAACGAATTACGAATAAAGAAGTTTTATTTTATTTACACTTAAACCTGGTTTTTAAACGGTTATCTAATTTGGAAAAGCTAAATGTAGAGAATTTGAAACGGAAGGATTTTCCAAAGTTGCAAAGTACTAGTCAAGAAAATCTTTTGGTTTCTCCAAGCGCGTTGAATGATTTTTGCACTCTGTAGTTCCCGTTGCCGCTGAAACGTCGACGAATTAATTTCGAGCTTACAATCCTTCCAATTCTTCATTTCATCTTGATCCCAACTGAAATATTCTGCAGAGATGACACCTTTGCGAAAGTATAAACTGGTGATGGCAGCATCCAACACGTCAGCACAATGAACCAAATTACCTGTATTCAAATTTTAAATATGAAATTTGAACTGTATTTTCATGAAACAATGAAAAAAATAGATTAGCAGTCACCTTGGTAAATGGGCATATTCATGATGCTAATTGCGCATCGGTTGGGCTTTGAAACTTGTAAAGGTGGTTCAAAGCTCTCAAACAGGTCTGACAAGTGGTTGCAACCGACAAATTGGGAGTTTTCTGTGTCAAATTGGGTCCAAACTTTATAAAACATTTCCAAGTGATCATTAACGAGCTCGCATTCTGCTAGTTTCATAGCTCGTGAGTGGCTTTCCAGTATTACGGCACTGAACATGTTCACCAATATCGCGAAGGTTATAAATAAATACGAGATGACATAAATTCCTACTACAGTTGCGTTTCCACAGAATCCGGATGAATTCTCGTTATCACACAAATAAACGGTGGTTAGGTTTTCCATAAGATTGTTCCATCCTGAAATTTAAAGAAAAATTAAACGGACCTTGTTCAGAATGAATCCCAACAATCCTCCTTTTCTACTCTTACCTGCAGAAGTGAATATGGGGAAAATATAAATGAAGGCTTTTAGCAGCGTTTCGAAATCTTGCAAGTGTGGAGTCCAGGAAGCATTAAAATCGTTGAAAAGTTCCATTCCAAGTAGGGCGTAAATGAACACGACCAAAAATAGAAGTAGACAAATGTTGGAAAACTCATGAATCGAGACTTTGAGGACAGACAAAAGCTGCCGAAGTCCATCTGCAGCTTTAACATGGCGAAGATATCTGGAAACCCATGCAAATCTCACCAAACGGAGTAAACCAGGGCAATACGGGAACAAAGAAGTTTTCAACGATGCTTCTCTCCATAAAATATCAATAATTGATAGTAACTCTGTAAAAAGTTCAAACATGTTGCGTGGGTTTCTGAAAAACCTGCACTTAAGGGAAAACACGTTGAGGAGACATTCACTTGCAAAAACAGCAGTACAAACTCCATTTAACAAACTCAGTAAAGTATTCATGTACGGCTGCAAATACACAATAATTTTAAATCATTGTTCAATTATAACAAAAATATTAATTTTTTCATTGTAAAAATTTTAAAATCAATTCAAAATATTACATCTCTGTTCCCTTGTTCCATCGACAGTAAAACCATGTTGAATACGAGGTTTATAAGGATGACTCTATCAAAGTGTTTCGACGTCAAAACTCCCAAAATGGATTTTTGACATTTGAGCTACAATATCGCAACGGAAAAGGTTAATTTTACCACTATGTAAAGTGCGTTGTGCGTTTCGTAAAGCGATGTTGTAATTTTTACCGAATGGGTATCAGCACTAGAAATTTTTTTCTTCAGTTTGTCCTGCATGTATTTTCTTGCATCGTAGTAATGACTTTCTTTTCTGTTATTTGTAGCACCCGCTTCTGTTTTAGCTTTCTCGTCGCTTAGATTATCAATGAGCACACCAGTAAACAGATTAAATGCGAAAAAAGAACCGAAAAGAATCACAGCAACAAAGTAGCCAGAAATCCAATAGCTTTTTTTCAAAACTATGGTGCTCATCAATTTCCCCGGAACTGGTTGACAAACTGAATATATCTCCCCACCCCTTGAAAGTTATTATTTCAAGAACTCGCATGTATGAATTTCCAACGTTATCAAAAGTAATTAATGTTTTATGCCATTTTAATTTGTGGTGCAAACATTGCACTTTGTTTCGGATACTTGCGTTGGAATATGTGCAAAATTGGAATCTTCCGTTTAAAAGTTGAACACCGATAATTGCACACACCAGCCAGATAAGAAGACACACCAATAATATTCCAAAAATTTTGGGCATGGCTCTTCCCAAAGAATTGAATAGAATCCGCATTCCTTCAAAGTTTGAAAAAAGTCGGAGCACCCGCATTGAACGAAAAAATCCGACAGGCCCATAGCCGGCAAGGTCCGTAATAATATTCAAAATGCCAGCCGACAAGATAATGAAATCCAGGAGGTTCCATTTGTTTTTTATATAAGCGGAAAATCCCATTGAAACAATTTGTATGGCAGCTTCCAGTGCCATACAAAACAAGGTTATTATTTCTGCAACATCTAGAACGTCCTGCAGCAACGGCCTTGACTTCAAATGTCCATCACGCAACGATAGGCAAATAGTAGCAATTATTGTATTCCCAATGTTGAAATACTTGAAATATTTGCTGTCCATTATGGCTTGTAATTTCATACGCAACTTGGGACATCCGCAAAACGTTTTTTCAGGAACGAATGTCTCATTTTCAATATTCTGTTCTTCTTGAATAGCAGTAACTGGTAGAATACTTCTACTTGCTTTGTGTCGTAAACATGTTCCAAATTTGAGTTTCACCCACATCCGCAGCCGTTTAAAGCGGTTGACAGCAATAGCAATCTTGCTTGCGTTGGATTTTCTGATTCTACTTTTCGTGGAAAGATTTCTTGCAGAAAACCTTTGAAGAAACATGACTAAAAGGAGGTTGAGGACAACCAAGTCTAAAACAATGACTGCCGAAATAAAGAATGGGATACAAATCCATCCATGATCATCAACACACTCGAACATGGAGTCCGTCCATGAGCCACAGAGCAAACGAAAAATGACAATGAGCGAGTGCCAAATGTCTCTGAAATGCCAGTGAGACGGGAGATAACGGGTTTCTAAAAGTAAACATGTTTCCTGTTTTACATTCATTTAGCATCCAAAATATACCATAGAAAACACATTACCAATTTTTCCACCAAACAAATGAACTCCCGCCACACAAAACGTGTAGAATAATCCGATCGCCACAATTGTCATGTCACTAACAGTTCCCATAGCGCTGAAAACTCCCTTTAACATGGAATCCAACGTTGGCCAAATCCGTACCACTTGAAATATTCGAAGCTGTCAACAAAAAATAAAATATTATGAATCAACATTGTTTGGAATTTACAATAATAGCAGTATCACGATTACAGAGCGTAAGCTAAGTAGAGTCTTCATCCAACGAGTGTTGAACTCAAATGTATATTCCACTAGAAATAATATCGTTTGCCAGAAATCGAATATATTCCATTTATCTCTAAAAAATGACATCGACCCACATGCTACGAACTTGAGCAAGCATTCCACCGCAAACATGAATCCAAAAACCTGCAAAAGAAACGAAATTAAACACAAGGTTTGGAATGAACTTCTCATTTTTTATTTATTTTCAAACCTGAGATCCTGACACCAGAATCATGTACAGTTGCGTTTCGTCTTCAACTTGGTAATGATCCATTGAGAGAATTACTAAATTTGCAACTGTGGTGATCGCCATTATTAACTCCGTGAACGGATCGAATGCGACAACATTTATTAGATTCTTAAACTTTGTCCAAATATAGTTGATGGGGTTTTTGCAAGAAATTTCTAAAACGTCATAATTTATTAGTGCGATTTTGTAAATTTTTCCCCCAGTTTATCCCAATATTTGAATAACAGGTTCAATCCTCCATTTTTATTACCATTCTGGCTGCTTTCATCGTGATCATGAATGCCGTTTTCCTCGATACCACCATAATTGTAAATAAAAGTAGTTCTGTTGCCACATTCCAGTTTTTCAGCCAGTTTAAATTCTTTATGAAGGTCATCGTAGGATTTAGAAACAACCGCTAAAATCATGTTGAGTGTGAAGAATGAACCAAGAAAAAGTGTTAAAACAAAGTAAAGTGCATGCCACGGACCACCGGATTGTAAAATCTAGGAAAACATGTTACCATATTCAAAAACAACAAGCGCCATTTTTTACAAAAATTTGGAAAGATTTTGTTACTCAATACATAGCCCATGGCTACTTAATTTACTCACGCTGAAATAAATTTCTTCCCAAGAATCTTGTAGCATTATTTGAACTGTTGACATCAGAGCCCAGCCCATTGAGCTATACAAACGGCCATCAGGATCATGAGTTTGCAAGCATATGAAGTTTATATCCTCTGGACATTGCCTAAAACATACGGACTAGTTTCAAATGAAATTGAAACGTAAGCATGCATATGTGAAAAAGCCGTGTGTGTTTCACAACCATATTTATTGAAAGCTTACACAGTCATTGAATGATTTCCACACTTGTAACCATTATGCAGCACAAAATACCAATTTGAACTATTTGAGACCCAGGCATGCCAGTTCAATTCACTGCTTTCACCAACGAAGCCGTCCCCAGGGAAATCACGAACACATCTTTGAGTGGAAACTCCCATATAAAAGTGATAGCCCACCAGAGCAAATGTCCACGTTGCAAACAAGGTGCATATAAACATGTCCCGAAGATCCCCGACAATATTTAATACGGCTTTTACCATTGACTTCAAACCTGTGGGAAATTATTCAGGTGAATAACTGGGGTTAAAACACTGAACTTAACATAATAAAAAGACAATATTACTTGGAATGAGAGCTGCAATTTTCAATGAACGAAGTCCGCAAAGAAAGTGATGTCTTCCGATGAATGGTATGTAGTAAGGTACAAGAAGTAGCAAGTCCACAATGCCCCAGCCATCCCGCAAGAAAGTAAACTGGTCAAATAAAAGACCTCTTGCTATCATATTTGTCACGAAGTCAAATGTGTAGGTCACCCCGAAAAAGTAGAACAGTCTGAATTGGGAAAGAAATTAGAAGATCAAAATGTTCACTACAAAATAGGGAGAATATAACATAAGTAGATTCTCACATCAGTTGATGATCAATGCTACGCTGCGTCAGAAGACAGCAGTCAACAAAAGCTGTCATTATCATGAACCAACTGTAAATCCAATGGTGGAGCACAGAAATACAGGTCCTTCTCACCGGGTTGAATGGGCTAAATATATTGAGTGCATTTTGGGCACCGAAGCGATGAAGAATTTTTTTGTCTGTGACGATCACGAAAGTCTAGAATATAAGTCAAAAAATTGAGCAGTTTTCGGATTTGATAGAGGAGAGATTTACCATGCAATAATACCTCGGCGTCGGCATAAAATGGATCCAAATCCTGAAGTGGAACATTTACCAACTCTGGTGTAAAAAATAACCTCCTGTACAACGGGAGATAGCTTCCGCTTTTTAGGTGTGGGTCTGGACAACTTAATCCAACATTTTCTTCAATCCGGTTTATCGGAGACTGCAACAAAAATTATTAGTAAATCCTGCGTTTTTTGTAACGTTTTTAAAAATGACTGCAATACCGTTCTTCCTCCTTGGTTTCTCTCCAATCGTCGCTGTCGACTGAGTTCGACAGATTCGATGGTTAAAGGCGTCGGTTTCTTGTTGGGATTCCACATTCTGACTGAAACCTGGGTAAAAAATGTGCACACTGTTTGTGAAAGTGAAAGTGAATCGGTATTGCTGAAAAGCTGTGTTGCTCCTTTCAACAAGAAGTATGAACTGTGACTGATGCAACATGTAGATTCAAAGGCCATACATTTAAAAGGAAATGTAGGTTTGAAATGGGCTGATGATGAAAGTCTCGTTTGTCCCAACATCGCGTGTCTAAATACCATTTGTGAAAATGTAAGGGCGTGTGCCATATATTTCTTGTTTATGATAATTCAGTCATTTCAAGTTCTCAAAACGTATTTCTTCTTTGTAACATGCAATGCTTCAATGATTCGTTGATAAGTCCACAAGTTCATATCAACCAAACAAGTGGTAAAATTCATGTTAACCCCCAACTTTTTACTTATAATTCATATTCATATTCGACATAAATGGCAACGTCATATGATTTTAATTTTACTCCTAGAATTCCTCAAAAGCAATTCGAGTAGGCAAACCGCAACGTGAAACAATTGAGAGGGAAGTACTGACAACTTTTTCAGCAGTTTTTACGTCGCATTATTTTTAAAAGGTAATTAATCAGGACCTTGTGTAATATTGAGAGAAAGTAATTCTTCCACTCGAAATCCAAACAAATCAAATGCAACAGGATGTTTGGTTGGAAATGTTGGTTATGGGTCTGATACACTCTCATGTAGTTATAATATTAATTCTGATGCCCTCTGGAAAAAGGGGACTAGTTAAGTAGTAACTATTAACGACTTTTGAAAGCTAAGTCAGGTTTCAAAAGTCGAATTTTCATTAGTCCCCTTTTTCCAGAGGGTATCAGAATTTCTTCAAACATGCATAATATATGAAACATTTTGGTATGTACGAGTGCGTAATAAAACTTTATAAAATTTTCCACTTCATGCATGCGAACTGACGATTAGTAGACCCAGGCTGATCAAATTTATGTAGAGTTTGCATTTGCTTTTATGGCCATATTATATCTACAATTATCTTGGGAATAGGTATGAAAGAATAGGAATTTGTGCCTCAGAAATGTTTGGTAAAGTCGGTTTGCTAACTTTCCCAAACAAAATATGTTATAACTTATGAAAATAATGTATACACAAATGCAAGGCTCAAGTTTTTTTTGCATGGACATTGAATGTGTATGACAATGAGTTGGTAATGGCTAAGTTTACTGACAGCCACAACAGTACATGTCAAGCGTCTCAAAACTGGAAAACAGTTTTCATGTTATCCTTGTCCTTTAATGCTGCTTTGAGTAAGTCCCTTATCAAAGCACATCCGGACTTTACCTGACCAAAAGTAGTCGTACGGTGTTCGATTTTGACAAAGTTTATCCTGCCAACCTTGAACTCCAGCTTCATACGAGATCTCATACTAATAAAAAGCCGTATTCCTGCACCGTTTGTAAGGCTGCCTTTTCCATGGTGGTCACAAATTGCATGTTGACAGATTGCATGACATGAAAGTGAAAAGAAAGCCAATTTGCATATTTTGCGAACAAGGTTTTTGAACCTTCAACGATCTTCAATGTTACTTTCACACTTTCACTGCCACATGAGTGAAAAACCTCACTGTTGCTGGAATTGCGTGAAAGTCGTTTACGCTCTAGAGGTATACTCTGAGATAATTTCTTCGCCATTTCATCAAGTTGCCTTTCTCCTGTACCGGAAGTGTTTTGACGTTTCGCACCGAACGTAGGTTCACAATCTACATTTCTGAAGCTCACAAAACAGCAGAAGAAATGTACGTGTTCAGAATGCCCTTCTTATTTTGAAAGTTGAGCTTTCAGTGTGAGCTTGAGAGGTTTTTTCCATCATATTCAACTTTTCACGAAAGGAAAGCCAAAAATTTCAAGTGTGTAATTCACTACATGTGTTACGTTTGGAGAGGCCAACTCCACATTCATATCAGGCAGCACACAGGTGAGAAGTCTTTCCAGCGTGTATTTAGGAAAATTGTTTCGTTATGAAGCCAACTTTTGCTTCCACATCCATTGCATTCACAAAAGGAAAGAGTGAAACTCAAACGAGGGAATTTTTCGTACATGGAAATTTGCAGCTAACCATGCTTTTATTAACCACTTGCAAGTTCACACTGAAGAAAACACTTTTTCTTGTGCAACTTGTGAAAGGGGATTTATTCAAAATTCAGTTTCACATGTCATTCCATGCTTCACGATTAAAAGTAGTGTAATCAGATTGGACATGATGGAAAATCAACGTAATATTGTCCCAGGTATTAAGTATTACCAAAAACTGTCTACTTTTTAAGCAGAAAAATGCTAAAATTGATTTTTCATTGTGTGCATCATACAATGCCGTTGCAATGGCGTGTGTTTGGAATGTTAGTAGTCCATGAAATATT
>JAQGAP010001680.1:0-18574 GCA_034697805.1 Orchesella bifasciata
CACAGAGAAAATGAGAGAACATTGCAAGGAAAAACATGATGATAGATTCATATTTGCTTAAGGTTGTGTTATAACAGCTTCTTTTACTTACTTTAGTACTTTCTTTTAACCCATTTTCGAGACTGTAAATGCAGTGTCTTTTAAGAAGTTTAGCACCATGACCAAAACCAAAAACCAGAAAATGAAGCAATCCATCACATATTCCATGTTTAGTTTTTGATTATATGAAATATCAGGGTTGGAGAAAACACTGGCTGAAGGCCTGCGAGAGAGTTGGGTAGAGCCCAACATCTTTTGATTCGTTTATTTAGGCATAAATTGTGCTGGAACAGGTGTGCACTCAAGGTTTTACCTTTCGTCCAGCAGAAACTCTCGTTCGCTTTTAGCACTTCATTCTATTTATGTGCTTCCCAAAGTAAACAGTGTGTAAAACGTGACATGAATTATAAATGAAGGGTCCAGAGGCTTTTATGATTGCTTGCTCATCCTCCCAGACTTTCTCCGGTCTCACCGTGTTGTGTGATGGATAAACGAAGCCTCATTATAAAACACTCACTTGTTTCAGCTATCCCAAGACAATTTTCAACAACGACACAAATGCATGGGCGAAAACACAGGAGCCACTTCAGTAACAGTGTGTATACTTATCCTATACTAAATTGTAGCTATCGGCATTTATTTTCCATTTTGTGCCATGTGTCATCATTATCATAACACAAAACAACGAAAGATAAGAAAATTTACAAACCAAGAATGATTTTTGATGAAAAGTGAATCATATCCTGGGAATCATTCTACGTTTGTGCACGACAGTGCTATTTCAATTTTATTTACATGATTATTGAGTGCATACTGTAATACTAGCAAATAAAGTGCTGGTCTCAACGTGTCTTACACGAAGATTTTTAATTTTTATTATTAGATTTTTCCTGAAATTCCATCTACACTGCTACAGCAGACTAAATACAATCATCGATCCCACATTTTCGATCAACCAAGTTGGTTAAACCAATACAGTAAAAAAAGGATGTTACATTTAAAATTTAAAAGCATTTTAGGTAGGTACAACTAACTACAGCCCATAATAAGAATCGAAGAGACTAGTGATAAGTTACCAATTAGGTCACAATACAGAGGCTACGGCAGGCAGCAAAACTAGGACACTTTACCCATGTTATTTCCAGTCGTCTTGAAACCAGCATCTTGAAAGATTCAGTAATTTGACTTGAGCTATCCATACATCCACACAAATTGTACTCACATCTATGCGTGTGCTTAAGCAAAAAAGAAAACGAAGCTTTCAAGAAACTACATGGCGTGATGAGTGAGAACTTTTCTTGCTTCTAGCTTCCAATAATTGCGTACACACTTGAGTACAAATTTGAGCTAACGAAGCGAAAAAGCCCAATTTGTTGGATTCTGAAAAGCTAGGTAAAGCAATAGTAGGTGGTTTTCTACGCAATAAGTAGTCTCCTAATTATATGCACTTTGGAGAGCAGTTAGGATTTAAGAAATCCTTTGTTTGCTCTAAGAAGTATCCATGAGTTTATGCCACACACAGTTTTCCTTAAGTGTACCTCTAGCATTCCTGAAATAAGCATAGTGTACCGTCTTTTTAAAGAAAAGTCTACTTCTACATGTGCATACGTGGAATTTGTAGCTGGTAGTGTGCAATTAAGAATACCTAAATATTTCTCGTAACTACCCACCCCTACGGATAATAGAAAAGTGATGAGATAACTAAAGTAGAAGTGAAACGGTGAAGAAAACGAAAACGTTTGGGGTAAAATTATATTAAATTTAGTGCTCAAACGTAAACTAATAAAGTGTGGACAAATGTATTTAAAGACATTATTACAGATCTCTCTTCATAGCATTTGATTTACGTATGGAATTATTCATTCTTTTCAGTTGGGTTCCAGCCTTCTCCGCAGCCACAATAATAGTGATCGTGTTCCTTATCTCCATCTTTGCCTGCTGCATTCACTGTCCGTTTTGCCTGGTGAGCCGACGACGTGAGCCCCAACGGGTTGTGTAATGATCTGACAAATACTAAAATGGTGTTGGGGGAACCTACATATTCACAAATACAGATCAACACAGATCAGAAATCAATGCAACTAACGAGAATGGGAAGAACTGTGATTGCTACAGGTAAACGAGATGAAGTTCGTTCGCGGAGCTCGAAGGAATAATGCATTCGAAGTGAACCAAAACCATTTTCAGCTAGCTTCTTGCCCAAAAATACTAAACTATAGGAAAGTATTCTTCACTGATGAAAACCATCTCCACATCATGTGCCGAGATCAGTCAAACAGACACAAACGCTTAGAATCTCAACATGCCCCAAAAGAGAGCAGATCAGGAGAATTTCATTACATTCCAGAAATGTGGATCTCATTTGGAAACGGGAAGCATCAGCACGATTTCTTATACGACACTTCTTACACTTCTTATACGAAGAGCATTACTTTCACTATTGCCAAACAGCACAATATCCAGAAACAGCCTACGAAACACAGTACATGCATAATTTGGTGCTGTTGTTGTTGAAAGTTAAAACACTAATATTGAAAATGCCTATCGAGAAACTTGTATATTATATAATGTATTTATTCTGTACCAATGTCAATGTGTGGCACATGTTTAATTTAATTGATATTTATGAAAGTGTGAACCTGTAAACATGTGTAACAATGGAATATGCAATGTATGTAATCATGATACTCTTGATACTTGAAATTTTAAGAATAAATTTAATAGACTAGAGTAAAAATGAAATCTGTTAATAATGTTGAATAATTACGCTTATCCGTAGTCAGCTTTACTTGCATTTGCTATACTGCGTTTTGCAATCTGGCAATCTAGGTGCAACTAAACTGTAGCCATGAATTCTTCGTTTTTCTATGATACGCATATATATAGTATGACGAATTTTACTTTTTATTATTCAGACTTCAGAATACAAAGGGTTCAGTAGAAAATCAGAACTACCCAGACCCTGTGATGCCGTTGTAACATCTATACAAAATTAAAAATTCCGCAAATGATTTGTAATGAATATTCTTGGTAATTCTACTATTGCAACTTGCAACCAACCGCAATCAGCCAATGAATAATAATATGTAATAAATTCAAGCTAGTTAGCTGGAATCGAACATTTCTGCATCAACTTGCTTTTAGCAAACGATTTTCAATTAAAAGAACTGCAACGGAAGATTCCCCATTGCAGCAACATAAGCTCAAACAGAGTACAGAACGATAAGCGTCTTTTTTACTTTAAATTATATGCAGGCATTCACATATATTAAATTGTGTACACAATTTCTATCATGTATCAAATTAAATTTCAGAAAGGTAACATGACCAGAGAAAATGTTTTCATAAATCGCCTTATAAAATGATAATACGGCCAATGACTTTTTATCTATCAGGTGAAAGTTTATGAATGTGAGCTGCAACATGATTTAGTACGTAAGCTCAGAAAAATCAGCAACTTTTATTTGAAATCCAACCACAGAGACCAAGACAAATAATTAAAAAACAATTTAAAAGCATGTATTTATATATATATATAATACCGCATCTAGCTTCACCACCGTTTTCACCTCCTCCAGACAGAATTCACTAATTTATCTCAATTTCGAATGGGTACATATACCTTTTATTATGATTTTGAGTCGACAATTTGACATCCTATTAAATATTTTTTTATTTCTGTCAACCAATATAAGAGCGATTTTTTTGGAATACATTATCAATTATGTAAAATGATTTCGTTTTCGTGAAATGAATAAAATTATCATTTTCCATCGAGCATTTTCCCAATTCACTTAATTATTAGATACCAAGATTATTAAGTTACCAATTTTATCGTATTACAGGATGATAATCAAATAAACCTACTTAAAGCACGTACCTTTCTCCTCCCTATCACCAAATAGTTGATTTTCTTTCCTTAACTATACAACAAAGCTTTCCTTTCAGGCAAAGCAATTTTTTTTTGTAATCAGATCAAATCGTATCATAGCACACCTGCAAGGCATCTCAGATCCAGCTCTTTCAATTCTTAAAATGTGTTGTTGAAAGCATATAAATCACACTATGCATCCTCATTATTATCCTCATGTCATTTTCTCCTTCGTTTGAGGATTATTTTTTTAAAATCTAACAACAAAATCTTATTTTTTCACCAGATGGAAACAAACCATTATTTTTCGTTCTCTTTCTCTTTGTAAAACATTCTCAGTTCATTTATACTGACTACTACATACACAATACAGTTCGATTTACTTAAACCGGTTATTATCACATCACCATTCAAAAATTGCTTCGAAAACATACTTATCTCAGTCCTTTCTTATATTTCTCACAGTCCTTTATATCGGCAGCGATAGCAGTTGCAATAATAATAGTATCTTTGCTTGACACACTATGTAATCCATAATCCATTATTATCATTATTACATATTCTGTAAATATTAATGAATCTATGTTAATTAAAGTATCATAATATATATATATAATCCAGACTACAACCTTCGGCTTTCCCCATATTTCTCTTGCTAAATAAGTTTCCATTTTCTTCCAGTTACATTGAATGCAATCAATATAATATTCATGTTTCAAATATAATGGAGTAAAATAGTCTTATCTACTAAAACTACATACTAGCGAAAGAGAAAATTATATTAATAAAGAGTGAGTCATTGGTTGTTATCAGTTAGATATATATATATATATATTTGTAGTATTTTGAATAGACTGCTGTTTTTATAGGAAGCAAATATTTTAAAACATTGATTATTATCACTACACACCACACGAAAAGCCCAAGAGTTCTGTAATCATGTTCCCAAACCTATTGAAACTTTTGTTAAAAGCTAGTAATTTTGTAATAATCATGTTAATATAGATAATAATTAGTAGTTTAGTAGTAAATAGTGCCCCAAACCACTTGACATGTACGCATGTAATATCTTCCACTTTTCACCAAACCTCATTCGTTAATTCTAGAGTTGTTAGTTGTAACAATTAAATTCATCTTAATAGCTAGTTAACTTAATTAGAGTTGAATGTAATAATCATAATAATATAATAATAATAATAATAATAATAATAGTGATAACTCTACAGAAGCAAAATATAGCTTGATCAAAAAATGAGATAATTTAAGTCATCTTTTCAGTCTACCAGCCCAGCAGATTGTACGAAGACAATCTTGCTCCTTAGAAAAATTTACCTTTCCTTAAACCTGGAACATATCTTTTCCTTTCCTCTCCAAAACCGTGGAGTTCGTGAATTTCTTTTGTTCCAGCATTTCCAACCAACATTAAAATACTTGATACTAATTAATGTAAGAACAATGCATTACTGACTATCATGAAACTGTCACAGTCAAATTAAGCTGTTTTCAATCAAAAGGTACGTTAAGTTTCACACAGAGATATATATAATGTATGTGTATATTTGTGTAGGCTGTAAGCTTGACTTGTAAAATCTGTATATAATAGTAGTTCCGTACGTTTTTAAAATTTTTGCTACCTGAAACAAATATTGTTATTTCACAACACAAGCTTCAAGCTGCTGGAAAGTAGTGATATAGGTATATATAGTATAGTATATTAGCAACACCCACACCTTCAGCCGTTGGCATAAAATTCGAAAATCACAAAATATCCCCCTTATAGCATCTGAACTGGGAATATCAACTTAAACATTCCATAGTATATTAAATAGTTAGTTTTAGGGCCTAAAGAGTAAAGATTGCCATTCTGAACATGTTTTTAGTAGTATAAGTTCTTGACACGGACTCTGGACAGGATTATGAAAGCAGATAAACACTACGTTTTAAGGAGTAAAACCCTGCGCTTCTCATTTTCACGAGCACCATCATCATACTTATTGAAGACGCTGACAGAACCAATTATCCCACTTATCATCAGGCAATTTCTTAAGGTCTAAAAGTATTATTCTGTCACTACATGTTTGGTATGCCTACTACTAACACGGAGTATGCTGTTGTAACTTACTATTTCCAGTATACATACCTACACCTCACACTAATACCACACAATCATTTTTTCTTTCCGTTCTTTCATTCAAGTTTCAACTTTCTCTCATCGACAACTTTCGTACGTAACGTAAGGTGATTACAGATTCAGAGTTCTTTTCGGGGTTTACACAACAGCGGTATCAACATCAACGTCTTTCTTTACAAAACAGTTTCCCTCAATGCTTAGGAAATTAGTACCAACTTGGCAAAGTAATTATATAATATATATGTATTTTATATTAGTAGTTAAATAGCATTATTAGTGACCTATGTAGAGTTCTAGTAATATTCATTAAGTCATATTTTATATTGCCTTAAGAAGTTCATAATCACCATATCGAATCCTTTCCATTTTTTTCGTTTCACTATCAAAACATCACATTAGCCCGCACCAGATTGCATATATATTTGCATAATATGCGTTCAAACACTTCACAGGTCTTAACATATCCACCAAATATTTAAATACTAATGCACCAGCATTGGTTTCTTGAAATTGAGCGCAGTAGTGGCGCTGCAACAATATTTATCACATCAAGTCTCACAATCCTTATCGTTTCATTTTAAAGCATTTGCGTTCCGTTCACAATCCAAAACTTATCCTTACCTAATGTATCGTATGTATATAAAATCATCCAAAACTTGTGTATGTATTGGAGCAACCAGAAAATTGTAAAGCTTCATTAGTATATGACATATATACCTAGAAATTTACAAACAAGTTTTTTAAGCCTAAGAAGTTAGATTCTGATAAGTCTTTATCTCTACAGATATCATGATGAGAACTATTAAAATGTGTATTTTTCATACTTTTACCATACAGAGTAATAATAATAATAATAATAATAATAAAATGCATATCAGATATATTTATCCTTAGGTATATATATTTAGTAGTTAAGCTTGATTTTTTTTACCGAAGAGCATAGCTTAGTAAAACAGCTTTGCCGTTCCTAAGCTTTTTCGAGTTTTTACATGACGCTTTTCAAAAATGTTTCTGAACAAATCTTCCCACAAAACCTACAAATATTGCTAAAAACCTCATTTCCGTTTACTATAACACAGCTATATCACTAAATCAGTTCAGTATTCTCCGAAAATTCGGATGTTTTTTACTCATGAAATTCCTTTCCTCCTCCCCTTGCCACTCGTTCCTGTGAACTTGGAGGCTAAGCATCTTGAATTGAGTTTATTTATGAGAACGGGCGTGCTGGTTCAGAGCACTTTTATCCCGGAACCGCTTGCTACATTTTGGACATTGGTACGGGAGCTCACCAGTGTGCGTACGTATATGTTTAACCAAATAGTCGCGACACCTGTAATATTTAAAAAAAAATGTTGATTAATGTTTATGAGAAATTACTAATACCTAAAAAAATCCATGTAAATATTCTAAAATCTTCCAAAATAGCTGAGTGGACGTACCCAAATTTGCGACCACATTCATTGCATTGTTGACTCTTGGGTAAGTGTACCCTTCGACGGTGCCGATTTAATGTAGCTCGCTGTGAAAAACTTTGCCCACAATCCGCACAGCTATAGGGCCTCTCTCCTAAAAAAATGCAGAGTAAAATTTATGCAAAATGAAAAGTCGAATCAGTTTCAAGTGCAGTGGGCTTTAACCATATTATTTGCATAATCATGGACAAATAATATATCTATATTGGTATAATTTGCATAAACTACTCGCAGAATTTTTAAAAAAAATGAGCATCAATATGATGGAGTATACAAACCTGTGTGGCTGCGCATGTGAATATCCAAAGACTGTTTGTGCATAAAAGATCTGCGGCAGAGATGACATGGGAATTTCTTCTGAGGAGCCGCAGCCGCCCCTGCTGCCGAACCTGCCGCTGCAGCAGGTGCACCATTGTTACTAGCATTACCACTCCCACCGGCTGCAGGGTTGCCTGTGTTATTGGCTATGGCTACAACTACCGGCACCGGTGGTGGGGGAGGTTGATTAACCATATTATTTTGACCACTTTCCATCACAGATAAATTTCCGGGTCCTAAAAGTTGAGGACACTTTGAGGATGAAATTGTCACTCGAGCTTGGGTTCGAGTAACATGCACAATCATGAAAACTGGAGGAAGTTAATTGAGTTACCAAAAAATGATTCCCTTACCGTTCCGTATATCGCCCAAAAACTCTGTGCTTATTCAATGTCCGAAGTTATGTACGTTGAGCGTTCTGCAAAACTCTACTAAACTTGTTCTTGTGTTGTCTCTTTTCATGAGTTGTCTTAAATGATGATGGCAACTTGACATAAAGATTTTCTTTACTGAAATGATGTGTAGTGATATTTTCTATTGCTGCTGGTGAAATCCTTACAATATCTTTTCAGTCCTTCAATATCAGTCCTTTCAGTAACTATATATGTAAATCCTACAGAGTAATCCTACTACTAGGATGTGTTATCTAACTAATAATATGAAGTATTACAAAAAAAAAGTGTAACTGTCAGACTCCCAACGAGTCAGTTTCTTTAAAACCAGATCATTTCATATCACAATATAATTAAAAACGATACTTTTTGCTCCTTATTTGCAATGAATGAAAGAAAAAGGGAATAATGAAATTTTATAGTCTAATATTGCTTTCTGGGTAAACGCCTTTCTGAGATCCTCCTGTTCTTAACAGTCAATGTGAAACTTTCCATTTTTTCTTTCTTTTTTCTATTCTCTATCAACTCTTCTCTTGTCGGTGTATTCGGCCGATTTCAAACCCAGACATGGGAGGAAACTCGGGAGATCTGTCTGAAGTGGCACACGACGCCGGGCAGGATTGCTGCTGCTGGAAGGAAGGGATCAATACTATAGTGTCTATGCATGCACATACATTCATATATGCACTTAGAGACAGCAAGGAAAGAAAAAGGAGCAAACGAGACAGCAGGCACACAGAGAGAGTGAGTGAGAGAGAGAGAGAAGAGGAACAAGAGAAAAGAGATGGGCCAAGAGACCCGGAGAAAAACGTTGAGATATTCCTCTCACCACTATTAATTTCTAGCTTTGTTTAACATGGTTGGCTGACTGTCTCCTCTCACTCGTCTCTGTAGACTTTTTTCACTTTTTGGGGTCGCCTCGCTGGTCTTCTAAAAACGTATCAATCAATTTTTAAAGCTGAAATGAGTGGCAGCAGTAACCGCGGCTTATTAATGATGATGTTGAACAGTTCGTCTCTACAATTAGATGAGTTACAAATTATTAAACCCTTTTGCAGTACATGAAACGTATGCAAGTGCACCCTAGACTTTTCGAGGAACGGAGGATATTATTTTT
This sequence comes from Orchesella bifasciata, assembly GCA_034697805.1. Lineage (NCBI taxonomy): Eukaryota > Metazoa > Arthropoda > Collembola > Entomobryomorpha > Orchesellidae > Orchesella > Orchesella bifasciata. Next base: position 9,341 of record JAQGAP010001680.1, read on the forward strand.
TCAGGCTTTCTTTTTTATGGAATTCGGGAGGATTCAGCCCCGGATTCGAAAGGAAGGCCTCTACCCGCGTCCGTACTCTTTCTTGAGAGTATAGACTACAAAGAAAGATATACATCGGAGGATATATATGTATGTATTTATTATATGCATTACCTGTGCTACTGCTAAGATATATGGTTAAAAAACTTCTATGGATGCATGTTGAGAATAATGTTATGAAGGTATATATTATATTCCTTTCGTCCAAAAAGTGCATATCCATTCACGATCAGCAGTCAGCCGTCTAGCAACGGGAACGATGAGTAGTCGGCTACTACTACTGCTTAAACTTAATACTTTACTTACAACACGTTCTACGGTTCTACTTTACCAACAGCCAACCAACAAACTCTTCTTCGACTAAATCAGTCAAAGGAAAGTAAGTACATACATGTGCAATAAACGTTGTGCAAAATTTTACGAACCAACAGTATATATGCATACACGTATAGCCAATACAGGCTATTGCAATTCTAATCTGATGCACTATTCGCATTCGCATAATATACATTTGTTCAAGAAGTGGAAAAAGGCTTGGAGGGTACGAGCCAGCATGAGCATACAGAGGAGAAGCAGCTGAAGCATCTATGCAGTTGTTCTGTGACTTTATAAAATAGTTATGGACGAGTTGCAAAAACTATATGCCTATGCAATAATGCATAAGTTATAGATTACGTTATACAACAAGACTCTCTGTATACCGACAGAAAATATAGAAAGAGGAGACCCAAGGATATGCGAAATCCTTGATAGGACAGGAATAGGACGAAAAGAGAGCAAAATTCTCTTCGAGTCTAGTCCATTGCCTCCAATAACATGCCTAGTTTCGATGTACATAGTTACCAACATGCTTGTTCGTATTGTGTGTTGTGTCTGTGTGTATTTAACCACGTACACCAACAGCACTGCATCCATAACCATAACCTAAGTTTCACTCAGTACTGAGCAAGCCATCAGGGAACTGCATAATAATGTCCTCTTTTCTTTGCTACAACGTGATATGAAAACTACCACAACACAAAAAGGCTTGGCTTGCATGTTCGCAATGTTAATCAAGTTTCTGACTGAAAGACTGAGCAGAGGAGAAAAAGAGTGGGAACGCTCTTGTGTGCACATTTCTTCTACCTCTTCTACTTTTCGCAAACACAAAAAAAAAACCGTCAATATTATTACAACACCAGAGTACCTTTCTACATCAAAGTATTGAGCGCAAGTTCTTCTTGTCCCTTCTTTCTGTAAAAAGCAAAGCGTGAGCGTACATGCATGCAGTTCGGTTTTGCAACTTGTCGCCTTTCCCCTTTCCCAACTATTCGCTGCATTATGCACAAGATAATGCAGCCAGTAGTAGAAGTGTAGTAGGAAAGAAGTTGCTATCCGCATGTTGCATAAAACTAAGGCCATGACCGTATCATCATAACATAATAATCCTTTTCTGGGAGAGTGAGAGTGATAGCGCAGCCAGCGATAGCAGTAGGTAGCCGCTACAGAAGTCGAAAGAATTTTTAATGCACTTTTATAAAAATTTGTTGCATGCATGCATTCACGTAGACAGAAAATGAGTACCTATGCAATTAGGTACTTGCAAACACATACATATATTAAATCAATGCATACCAACATCTTACACTATAACATTTCATACCATCAACCATTAATAACTTTATATAGTTGAAAGTATCATCGTCCTACACGTACATATAACTAACTCTATACATAAAATTATTATTTTCCCTCACTCGATTCTCTCGTTCAGTTACTCGGATAATGGCAACTAGAATTTGGTACCAAATCCCTTATACTCAACAACATCACATACTTACATCTATCTATAATGCATGCATTTTAGCATTTTTACTAACAATATAAAATACAAGTTTTGCAAACTGCAACTCTCATCCATATACTAATCGTTATGTAGCTAGCTCTACCTGAAAGTTCTGAGTTTTTTTCTCTCAAATTTTTGTCGATGCACTATGCAACTGAAGGAGCAATGTGCAGCTGCAGTTGTAATACCAAACCAATATACTTGTTTAATGTTATATGAATATTGTGAGAATTCAAGACTGTAATTTTTATCAGTTTCAAGTTTAGATTATCATTTTTATGGATCTCCAACAACTGCATCTTTGATTTGATGACATGGCTCGCTGGTAGATGCATTTCATGCATTATATGCAATGCAATGTGAAACCTTTCAGAGTCTTCTTCAAGGTATGCACTTCCACCACATCATGACAAGACAAGAGGATGGCTACGAATGATTACGAGTGTATTATACGTAAGTATTATTACTCAGAAGAAGAAAACATTTATATGTCGCTTTACTTTACGGCATGCTATGCTGAAATTTAATCATACACAACGCGCAATGCCATTTCTGCGTGTCACTCTTCACTCCACATATTATACGTGTATTTGCACATGTGTGAGGAGAGGACTGTGCACTTAATCGGAATACATGAGAAGAAATCGATGAACTTCGTATTTTTTTTGCAAAAATGCATCGTATAATGCAGCAAAGAATGCACTCGAAGAAAAGCTGAAATGCATTGCCAACTAAAATGGTAGCATTGGAAGGTACATTTATGTTTTATGGGTTATGTATCCGTTCTGACAACCATATCTATATTCATGATCGCTGACTTATGTTTGAACTATGCAACAAAGTTATCCGTTGGAACTATTCTATCATTTAGGTGCCACCAAGGTCTTTTTATTTTTTCAATTTAAAAGCCATCGTTTGCCACGTAATCAAAAAAGGTTTAATCCGAAAAGAAGCTTTAATACGATTTTTGGTACATACAAGTTACATGATATAATATATAGTATATGGTTTATTGCTAGTTTTTAGAATTTATGCACATGTTTAGGGTTTACCTGTTTTGCTATTTTTACTCTAAATGCATTTACACAATAGCTATCATTAAATAAAACCAACGCTAAAGTTTGTTGTCTCGGCCGTCATTATATAGTTTAGTGTTTTGTACGCTTTTGTCCACAACTCATGCGCTTAAGAACGAAGCCCAAATTATGATTTGCTACATTTAATTACATTTAATTAACTTAAAATTAGTACTACTATATTGGAGATTGATAATTTCTTTTAATACGAACGTCGTAATTTACTTTACTACTAGCGGGATCAAACCGTTTGTCTTTAAGTATATTAAAATGCAGACACATTTGTTAGTTGTACATGAGATGCTCCATTTCCATTATGCTTGTTAAAATTGAATGTGGTCAGACAGTAAAGTATGAATCTCTACAAGAACTTATGATTTCTATAACCTAAAAGTCATTATTGATGATTAGGAGGAGCATTGGGAAAAGGCATTTGCAGGGCAGCATTAGGTCACTTTAAATTTTTTTTAAAATCGTGGATTGATTGATTTTATTCTGTTGGTATCTTGGTATTAACAGACACACATTTTAGGCAGATATAACGGTGAACAAGAATTTAAAAAGAAAATGCTACCCTTTCTTCCACGATACGACTTATTTGTTTTCATGATTTCTTTGCTTAATACATAAATGCCAACATAAAATGCATTAATGATACGGGTTTGAGCTGTATAACCAGTAGAATATCCATCTAGGTGTAAGTGTACGTCAATACATACTCGTCGTCTCATCCTCATCCCTACTACTAAGCATCAAGAAAAATCAAAAGTTGCTCTATCTCATGTGAAGATCGAAAATAAAAATGACGGTTTGGTTCTATATAATAAGCTTTTGGGGCTATAAGCGAAACTTAACTCATCCAGATTTCCTTAATCTAATAATCTCATTTTTATAAAAACATTTCATTACTTGCAATTGCAACTGGAGCATTGTAATCTATCTATAACGATTCATAACGATTCGCACATCCTACATTAGCTATTAAATATTAATAATATGCATGTATCTGGCAAGGTTATGTAAATTGATCAAATCAATAATCGAAAATACGCGAGCTTTAAATACATTTTCACAGGGTATGACTACAAGTTGTATATATACTCTGTATTACATAGCATGAAGAATGCATGCCGGTATTTATAATTACACAGACGCTCAAAAAATTCAAAAATAACACGCCCAGAGATACTAGACGGAAGTATCGTCACGATAGTTAAAACCTCACGTTACCAAACTACATTCCTCATGTCCTACAAACTAACCTTGCTAAATAGTTTCTTTCTACTTTCTATTGAGTATGCCAACTTACTTTTAGTTTACATTACTTAAATATATAGAATAATATAACATAGCGTTTTTAATTATATAAATAATAATAATTTATCAAATTCATCACAGTTCATTTCGATTCTACCTGAAAGTAACCAGTAATCCCATCAGGATCTGATCTGCGTCTATACGAAATACGTACGATAGTTGTTGAGTGAGTCCAGTGTACATTGAAGTACTGATTCCTACACCTATTATCGCATTGCAATCATTTAACTCGGAAGTAGGCCTTCTTTGGTAGGAAGTTAGTGTACAAAAGTCACTCCAAATCCAAAGCTACTGAAGTCTTTTAACCAGTATTTACATTTTCCTATTAAAAGAACAGATAATTATTATTAAATATCGTTCATGTACTACCCAGTCTGAATTATACTACTGTGAGTTTCGTTCAAGTAAGAATCATTACCTGCAAATGAGCCTGAGCATGAACATCGTTGTTATGCAGAGTTACTTCCACCTCGATGGGTACTTGTGATTTTCCCAATTGGTAGCTAGTTGCTGAGTCTAATAAAAACAAGACCAATCCATGTTAAACAACATTATTTCCTATCAATCCTTACATTTGTATTTGTGCGCAACAGAAAATGACGCATATTTACACAATCTTAATGTTTTTTATTATTGAAAGACAAACCTCCTTCAATGACGATGGCAGGAGACTTCAACGTAGTTGTCGATGCTTGGTACATAATAGGTAGATTGCTCATGATTGATTCATTTGCCATAGAACATGTAATTGATTTGCCTATTGAAAATGTTGTTGTTCCTGAAGTGATTGGCGTAGTAAACGTCAACCGCTTTGCTGGTGACGATTTACTAAGTGATATAGCTCTCGAAATGGCTTCTGAAGCAATTTTTACCTCTCCCATTGCCATTGGACTAAGAGAGACAGTTTTTATTGAATTGAGTCGGTTCCCATCGTGGTCAGGGGATTCAAAACTATGTATGCTTGTTTCATTTTCTGATGCTGTATCTGTCGAACTTCCACTTACGGAAGAAGCATTATGTGATTCCTGGTTTAAACGTTCCCCGTCTGCGTTAGCGCAAGCGTTATTTTCGTAAATGTATTGCTCATCACCAGTAACACCACCATCCTCCTCCAACGGTATGACTTCGGTCGTAACTTCCTCTTCGTATACAACATCTTCAAAATTGCCTTCCTCCATCTGCATTAACTCAGCTTCAATTTGAGCGTACTGCGCGTCTTGAGAAGCTTCTTGCGCTTCGTTGGAAGAATCGGAAACACCATCTGAAGAGCTTGCTTTTTCTATAACACCAGAATAAAATTAACATGAATGAGCTTTAATATTACTATAAGTACGTAAGATATGTGTTTATAATACCAACAATTCGGAATATTTACTTTTACTACCACATATATGTTAGTGTTATGTACCTGAAATCTGACATTGTTGAAATGCAGTTGCATCATCAACTCTATTTACAACCGATGTCTGTGGTGGTACAGAAGCTGATTCTGAGACAGTCACAACGAACGACTCTTGATTTACAGGGTTTATTGTCTCATTAGATTTTTGAAAGTGAGCCGGAGGCTGTACATTTTGTACGGAAGAACTTGAAGATTGTGAAACTATTATGGGAGTAGGAGAAGGTGCACTTTTCCTAGGACTTGCGTTATGTTGTTGTTGTTGTTGTTGTATGTTTAACAATGAAAGCTCCCCTGGTGCTGTTATAAAATAACCAGTTATATATTAGTTAGGTTTTTAAAGCATTTTTTCTGTTACGCTTGATAAGAAATAGCAAACACTGGTACAAACTTACCATTGAGTATTCTGGCAGTTTGAAGAAACGGTGGAACTTGTCCAGTACCAACAAGTTGATTTTTCTGAACATCCAGAATCATCACGTTCCCCTACGGAGAAATAATTTCAAATAATATTTAATTTAATTATTTGATTTTTAACAACACGATGAGAAAATTTATTCATGTGCAGTTAGTCGACAGCTCATTCATATGAATCTAATTCTATGATTTTAGGATGTTAAAAACTAATACCTGTCGAGGTATCTGAGTCCTTCTGAGGATTACAGCACGCGGTGGCGTTTTGAGAGGATACTGTTAATAATTAATTCAAAATTTAATTTGCCATCGATTCACATTACTACTACTGTCCCACTGTAGTTATAAAATAATGACGATAGGAAATTATTATAACACAACAACTTACAACATTATTGGGTACAGCTGTACTACTAGCAACAGTAGGTCCGTTTGCTTTCTGAACAAAAATTATGTTAGTGCCAGCAGCAGATCTGTTGACATGTCCTATGGGTACTCCTGGAGAGTTGATGTTTAGATTGGGAGAGTTTGCAGTAGGGTAGCTTGTTTGAAACGGTATGGCTGCAGGTGTAACAGAAGAAATGGCTGAAATAGGTATCGGCGAGTTCGAAATTTGAACTGCTTGTGCACTAGCCACAGGATTAGCTGCCACTGTATTAGGAGTACAAGCTAAGGAAACCGGAGATCCGGGAACTGGAAGGACATTAGTATTTACACTACTACAGATGCTAGAATTAACTGCTGGGAGGAATGTTCTTTGATGAACTTTTGAATTCGCCAAAATATGAGGTTGTGCTTTCCTTTGCTGCTGAAGGATTCCAGGGGCTGTTCCTCTAGCTCCAGCAATAAGAGCTGATGAATTTGAAAACATACTGCAACCAGTGCTTGTACCTGGTCTGCGATTATTGGAAGACGCTGCCAGACTTGATGCGGTAGCTGATGTTGGTAAATGTAAATTCAAACTATCAACAACACTAATTGGTTTCGAACGCTTCTTGTTAACTGCATTAAGACTTGTGCTGAACACAGGAGCAGGCAAAGGAACTTTCGATACATTTGGAGGATTTATATTCGGGTTAACAATTAATGGACTTTTTATCCTCTGTTTCTTATGAATCTGCTCCGGAGATTTAGGTGTGGCAGGATTAGTCATGTCATTTATATGATTAGCCATCATTGATGATTCTGCATGTTGATGGTGAGTTAAATAACCTTCGCCAGGATTAGCATCATGCTTACTAGCATTTTCATCGGCAATTCGCTCTTCTTGAGTTAATCTAGCATCTAAGATTTCCCAATGTTTAGGTCCTCTCGAAGGAGGGAGAGGTCGTTTGAAAACGCCATCATTTACTTGTTCCATGTCATCAGGATTAAAATTAATTGGTAAGGTCTCAGTATATGTGACACACTCTTCTGATGATCTATAGTCTTTAAACACAGTGCGAGCGTCATTAATGCGTTCATGTTCTTGATTTTCTTGGAACCTTTTTGAAACATCGTCATTCATTGTGTATGGACTAAGTTGCTGTTTCTCCACTTCATTATTATCCAGATCCATCAAAACTTCATCGTAATCTATCTTTTCGTTTAATTTACTTTTTCTTCTGCTTCCGGTGGTTGAATTAGAACCTTTGGTTTTGCCTGACTTTTGGCTAGGAGTCCTTGGACGATGCTTTCCAGCTTTAATTTTAGACGGACTAGTAACTAAATTATTCCTTTTCCGGTCTATACCAACCCGACCTCTCAAACCCCTTCCTCTTCCACGGGCAATAAAACTTGATCTTATCACTTCACTAAAAACTGGTGACATGACACGTGAACTTTCTTCTAGTGGTAAAGGTCCGTTTTCTCCTTCATCCGCACTTGTAGTTTCTTCAGAAGATTCTTTTGCCTTAATTTCTTCACTTTCAAGTTCTTCTAATGGAATAGGGATTGGAATCTTCACTTTAGGGGGTGGTAGTGACTTTCTTGACTTTTTAACTTTAAGCACATTTCTTGGTTTTATTGATAACTTTTTGGATGTAAAAGTCGTCGATTTCTCTAATGGTGGCTCTGATTCTTCAGAATTTTTTCTTTTCACGCCCCGACCTCTCACAGCACTATCACTTTTTTCATATACAACATTGTTAGGTTTAGTTGGCGTTTTAGGTGCATCAGTAATATCTGGAGACTTTGCTGGACTCTGCCTTTTACTTCTACTTTTAAGCTTTTTTTTCATGTTCAGTTCCATTTCTTCGAATTCTTTTTCATTTCCAGTTCCCGGTTCAACGGCTATTGTTAGAGGTTTCGTTTCTTCAGTTTGCAACCCATTATTACAGATGCGATACTTTTTAAATACTCTATCAATAAGTTCCATTTCCTCTTCTACGTCAGAATCGTCATCTTCATCGCTTTCATCGTCCGTGGCATCGTCCAATATTACTTTTCGTAATACTCTAGTCTTATGTGGAGAAGCAATGTTTGCGGACGTAGATGGATGAGCATGATACAAACTATAAGGTTGATTCCTTAGTGGGACATATACTCGTTGAGCTTCCCCAGCCCATTCTTCAGTAAAGTGGTATCCCGAGAGCCTAAATAAATTATAAAAAGTTACTTGTTAGTTTAATTTATTAGCTTGGCCTACTTGTATTTTTTTTTAAAAACAACACGTACTGTCGACATATCAGACTAAGCCTTTCATCATACGCCAGGACTCGAAGCTCAGCCTTATGCCTATCTTCAGTAACACGGAAAAAATCCCGAAGAGTTTTAATGACAGTTTCCTTTTCCAAGTTAGGTTTTCCTGAAGCTCGCAACGCTTCCAAGACTCCAGAATATGCTTTGAGTTCTACAAAACCAAAAAACGTCACCACCTCAGCACCTGTCACTAGCATAACATTGCAGTAAAATAACTCCAAATAGCTCCAAAACCACTTACCCAATCCTCTCAGCTCCCTCTGGAACCTTAACTTATCAGTCCTGGTCAACGCAGCTGAAACAGCTCCAGGCTCCCCTTCCAATCCCAATTTGATATCCTCCTCCTCCATCATCATAAACAGCAAACCCACCCAAACCAAACGTGTAACTTTTACAAGGACTTCCTTGAATGCCCTACATTTCGACAACTTTTTGAAAGTAACGACCAACCAGCCACACACTCAAGTTGAAAGACCTCGGCGACT
>JAQGAP010001681.1:0-18574 GCA_034697805.1 Orchesella bifasciata
GATTGTCCATTTCACGGTATGTATTAGAAACATTTGCAAACGACTTGCTATCTGGTTGAGTTCGTAAATTAAAACACACCAAAAAATTTTATATATGGCGTTTCAGGTGATATATTTGATAAGTTTCAAGAAGAAACGGCCCAACTGGAGGGTATAGATGATGAAATACTTGGAGGAGGTCGGATTCAACGCGACGGCAACAAAATTTTGGTTTTTGGATATTCACAGGTATTCATATCGTTGGACGTAGAGCAGTTATGTAAATAATCTGTTTAAATTTTTATAATAGGGTTAATATTTTTGTGTTTCCTATTATTACACAGGGATATGGAAGAGCTGACCACACATTAACTGTGGAACTTATTAAGAAAAGCTATCCGACGCATGAAATAACGTGGAGTAATGATGGCTACTGAAATGAAGTTGTAGAATTAAGTCAAATGTCGATTTAAGCTGTTTGAAAATGTGTATAATTGTGCATGCTAGGTCAATAAATGCTCAATGAAACAATTTTATAACGTCAAAAAACAGGTGTATTTTAATTTATTAATATTAACTACAATTACAGTAAGCTGAACTCAACGACTAGTTCGTTACAAACAAACATAAATAATATTTATAATATAAATCGTAAGCCAATGCTTCGAATATAATAGAATTAAGTGTCCAAATGGTTACCTACCACAGATTTAGGGAAATTTCTTACTATAAATTTTCGTATCTCGTCGTAAATTATAAGAAAGACAGCAAAGGGAAGCGGCGTCAGCCAAACCTCTGGCCTGGAATTTCACATAGACATTTGTCAAACTATCTTCAAGTTTTGATTAGCATATCTAATTGCGATTCTAGATTTACCTTAAAAATGTCAAATTTACTGAAGCGTTCAAGCTCGGCACATAGACCAGAGCTGCTCCAAGGGCAATGGCAAAAACCAATGCTGCATTCATTTTCTTGTTTCTGAAAAAAGAATTTTGCATCCAAATATATTCATTCTTTACTCCAAAAATTTACACCTATTTTTTAAGCTTTACCTCATCCCTTTTTGAAGTAAACTGACTCTCCTCGTTTTGCAGCAAATCACATTCGCAAATTGAGTCAAGACGATTGCGACAAAGAAAGCTGTTTGGCATGTAAGTCCAAGCTGTGACCTTTGTGCATATGACTAAAAAACGAATGAAATGAAATGCTGAAACTTGTCCAGTTCTGCCATATTTTAATTGGTATGATAAGCTATTAACTCTATACAAATACCCATTCTTGTCCGTACGAATCCATTAGATCATTTACAGATCTAGAGTGCCACTTCTTTTCAATTCCTATCAAATCGCCAGGTAGCCAACCACTTTGAGCGTATGTTAAAAAGTATGCAAAAAATCCTGCTGTGCATTCCACCACTGCGGTTTGGCCATACACGTACGAAAGTAATCTATTTGGTGTAAAAAATATACATTAAACTTTCTGCCATTATTATATTTAGAAATTTTACAACAAATATCACCCTTACTCTGGTGTCACTAAAGTTTGCTTCTTTGGATTTCTTGGCTTCAATTTCATAATGTCTGCTTCCGCTTTCTCATAAGCTATGCTGATGGCTGGGAACACGTCAGTTCCAAGCACTGTCAGTAACATTGCAATCGTCCCCATCGGCAAAGGTATCCGCAGAATCATAAACAGCCAGACGGAATACATTTCCGCAATATTATCAGCCATATTGTATGCAATGAGCTTTTTCAAGTTGTCAAAGATAAGCCTGCCTTCTTCAATCCCAGTAACGATTGAACTAAAGTTGTCGTCCATTAAGATTATGTCCGCTGTTTCTTTACTTACTAGGATAAATGAGTTGAAGAGACACTAAGCATAAGCTTGTATACAAGAACGTTGCATACTACCGCACAAAATAATCAAATTCTTTAAATAGTTAATTATAACACATTCACCTTCCGTTCCAGCAATACCCATTGACACACCGACATCTGCCTTCTTCAAGGCTGGACTGTCATTTACACCTTTAATAAATGCATATAAAAAAATGTGCAAATTCGCAAATAAACTTTTAAATATGAATCAAGTTACCGTCGCCAGTTGCAGCAACAATATACCCAAGTTTTTGAAATGCATCCACAATTATGTACTTTTGCTCTGGGGATGTTCGTGCGAACACTATTTCAGTATGATTTCTCAATAAGTATCGAAGCTGTGATGCAGAAAGTAATTTAAGCTCAGCACCGGTCACAACGGCAGCTTTTATTGTGGATGGATTGATTTCCTCTATTGAACAACCCAGTCTCTCTGCCCGTTCCTCAATTGTTTCATTGCCTTTGAGTCAACCAACATATCCATTTAAGCCATTTCTCCGGATCTGCTATAATTTTGATTTAATATTTGATACGGCTAAACCGTCATTCGCGTCAATACCTTCAGATAAGATATTAACAGCTCGAGCAATAGCTTTGGCAGTAACTGGATGATCACCAGTAACCATCACCAAACGAATTCCTGCAGATCTGCATTTCGAAACTGCATCAGGTACCGAGGCCCTAGGAGGATCTATCATCTTAAAAAAATAACATAAATTAAATCATCTATAACAGGAGAGGTTCCTAAGAAAAAAAATTACCGAAATCAGCCCTACAAAACGGAAACCAATTTCCATATAGTCTGGATCCTCCGAGCTAAACTTATATCCTAGTGGGAATCTGTCGAGGGGTAGTCTGCAATCTGCAAAACCTGAAAAAGATTTAAATAAACGTTTCGTTTTAAAAACCTTTCATTTTGCCAAAATACTTTTTAGTAATTGAAACCTGCACCTAAAACTCTTTCCCCCAGTTTAGCTAAGCCAAGGTACGCCGAGTTGAAAATTTGTTTTTGATTTGCATCAACTAATAACTCTTCGTTTCCATTCAATATGGTAGAGCATAGGTTAATTACACGTTCTGGGGCTCCCTAAGATTCAAAATTCGTCGAAAGAACCAAATGCATAATTAAAACTAGACTTGAATTAAAAGTTCTAGTGAGTATTTTTCTGCAAATACCTTAATTACTAAAAGGTGACGTGGGTCTTCCGTGTTAGACATGTCATGAATGGAAACTTGATACTTGTTTGTAGAATTGAATGGAATCTCACAAACTTTGGGAAAGTTGGTTCGATACCTCGACACATTTCCCATCTGCAGCTCCATAAATTTCAAAATTGCTGTCTCTGATGCATCTCCTTCCACTGTCCTAACGTCCATAAAAAGTCAGCAGTCAACGTGCAAGATAGCTTAACTTATTTTGCAACTGAATTACTTTTAATATAGTGATTGTAGACCTTTTTAACACGGGGACGTCTTCCTGGCCAGGTCGAAAGTTTGCACGAGAGCACAAAGCAGCTACATTTGCAAGTGCAGCAAAACCGGGATCCTGCAAATCAAACTGTTGTCCAGTTACAAACTCACTGGTGTCTGCAAGTGCAACTGCTGAATTGAAAAACAAGTGAGCAACTGACATCACATTTTGGGTTAATGTACCAGTCTTATCGGAACAGATACAAGATGTAGAACCTGAAAGGAACGGGAGTAAAATTTATCTGTACGGAATGCTATACGTTGACGTATATAATATAAAAATTCATGTACCAAAAATTCAATTTTGATATAGATTCAAGAAGTTATTAAGTAACGAAATGTTGAAAGTCAGTATACAATAATAATTAAGAGTTGCAATTTTTTACCTAAAGCTTCAACCGCATGAAGATGCTTCACTAGACAATGATTCTTAGCCATTCTCTTAGCCGTCACACTCAATATCGTTGTAAATGTCACCGCCAATCCCTCGGGTACATTCGCAACCACAATTCCAATCAAAAAGAAAATTGAATCAATAAGAGAAAACCCGATAGCAAGTGCTAATCCAAAGAACACCCCTCCAAAAACCAGGGATCTTATCGTCATAATCATAATGAATTTATTCATTTCCACTGCAATCGGACTTGGACCGCTATCAAGTCCACAAGCCAACTTTGCCAACCTTCCCATCAGCGTCTTATTTCCAACTCGTATTACAACTCCCTTTGCAATCCCTTGAACAGCGTTGGTTGAGAAGAAGGCTATATTTTTGCTTTCCATTGGGTTGTCATCTGTACATATTGCTAAGCGTTTCTGGGGCTCAGCTTCCCCTGTCAACGCTGAATTGTCAACGGTAAAATTTTGGCATTCCAAAATCCTAATGTCTGCAGGAACAAGATCTCCGAAATTTATTTCAACCAAGTCACCCACCACAAGTTCCTTCACGTCGATTTCAACACGACTCCCTTCACGAAAAACCATAGCAGAGCGAGGGACCATTGTCTTAAACGATTCCATGATTCGGCTGGATTTGTACTCTTGGTAAAAGGAAAAGGCTCCGGAAACGTGAACAACGACAACAAGAGCGCATCCCAAAACCAGCTTTTCAAAACACACAAAAATCATTGTAAACTCCAGGAATATAAGTGCATAATGTGTAATTTATTTACTAATCTAGTTTCCTCTACTGACGTTGTCATTTGAAATCTGATCCGAGTAAATGAACTGGGCTCCGTATGACAAAAAACTGAGAAATGCACTGCCCCACAGTAACGCATTCAAACCTCCAATTACGGCTTTGAAAAACTTGAAGAAAGCCGAAGGCTTCGGAGGTGGTTGAAGAAAGTTCTCCCCATAATGCTTCCGGTTTTTTAAAACCTGCTTTTCACTTAGCCCCTATGTGTTATGATATCACAAATTCTTTCGTTTTTACATACATCATGTGCTGATAAGTCTTTTGCTTAGAGAATCGGATGAGCAACACATACCCATTGTAGATCGGTATCATATCTTGACTGCAACTCTAAAACTTCAATTCTGTGATCATCAATGTCCCATTCTCGTTCTTCGGCCCTTTCCTCAAACGCAATGACATCTTTATCCTGGAGCAAACAATCTACCTTCATTACCGAAATATTATTTAAAGGGAATGTGAAGGCAAAATAACGTTTTAGTTACTCTAGCTAGTTGACTTCCATAGATTTTGACAGGTCGTAGAAATGGTTTTGAAGGATCATCATCCACATCCAGCCATTCGTCAGACCCTTCTCCTCTCCCTTCTTCTTCGAATGAGTCCATCTGCAGAAAATGCTATTTTGTTTTAATTTTTAGTCTACATTTTTACAGCTTAGTCCGAAATCAACTTTTTACCGTGATATTCTCGTGTACAACTCCAGTCACGAAGGGAAGTCCGCTCCGCTCCATTTTGTCGGATGCTTTCTGATTTTTACGTATCTTCAACAACAATGCCAATATAAGAAAGCTAAGAGAAAACTTACTGTCTTAAAAATCCTATTTAAAAACTGAAAGCTTTTGGACTGGATTTGTATGTATTGTATATGCAAACCTATTGCAAGCCGTTCATTGACTCTGAAACTCGTGAACTAAAAGCTGTCTATCACAGATACAGACTGACAAACAGATATAAAAGGATAGGTGAACCAAATTTGGTAAATTTTGCAATAAGGTTTTTTAATAGCATAGTAGATAGCTGGGTGATGAGATGAGTTGGTATATACATTCATGACTGTTTCTGGAAACATACCAAAAGGTTCGAGTGAATGAGATTTTGAATGGAGTTTTTTCAAGCTGTGCTAATCCAGCTTAAATTAACTTAATCTTTCGCCTTTGCATGTGATGAAGTTCAAGTCACTTATAAATGCCGTCTACGAAGTCTCAAATATATTATTATATTTGTAACCGAATGTGTCTGGTTCCAGATGGAATCTTAGTCAACTGTTCCAATGTAAAGAAAAGTATCCAGCCTGGTCTCGGTAAGCTATCCTTTAGCATCATGTAATATAATGTGTAAATAATGGATATAACATACATCAGCACACATCAATAATTTTTAACGATTTATTTAAATTAATTGTGCGCATAATTGGTCGCAATACAACAACGCAACAGTATGGGCTAAAAATGCAATTAAATTATCGATATAAAATGGAATGACTACTTCTAAATTCGTTGTAGGAAATTGTCTACATCTTGCGCACCATGAAAAGTTGAATGCGCTGTGTTGCGTCTTAGAACAAAGTATGTCGGCACAGCTTTGATTCCATATTCTGTAGTCAACTGCGGATGCTGGTCAACATCAATCCTGAAGAATTTGGTAGAGCTCTCTGGGTATTTTTCAAGTAATTTGTGAAACTCGTGAACATCTGCCTGACAAACTGGACACCAATCAGCGTAGAAGCGAATCACGGCTGTTCTACCGTTACTGAGAGCGCCCTCAAGACCTCGTATCAGCTCATCTTCAGTTCGGACTGTAGGAACTCTATGATCTGAATTGGGAGCTGCTTGGGTCATTACCACTGCAATTCCCAATAGCACCAGGAAAGTTTTGGACTCCTGAAGACAATTAATTCAATAGTCTCACGTTACCCCAATGTACTCTTAATTTTTATTTACTTCTTTTCAATCTATTAAAGCTTACCATTATTTCGAAACTGGGTTTATAAATCTGAATGCCTTAATAACTGAATACAACAAATTAGATTTGAACTTTGAGTGTCTAAATGTTTCTAAAAATGAATTCAAATATTAGTGTATTTAGTATGGTTCCTCGTGCATGCAAGCAATGAATGAAACTGAACTGCCCTGCCATTGCCTTGCTAGCTTTGTTCCTCACAATTTACAGTCAAAGTTATGAATACTGGAGACTGGAACAGCGTGATATTTAATGTATTGCGTATGATTGTACTATTTACATTAAATGTAGTATTTGGGTTAAGATAGGAAACTTATGCTCGTGGAGACCACTGAAAAGGAAACGCTTATCGCGTAAGGTCTCGTTGTATGTATAGACTTAAAACGACAAAGCGATAAGAGTGTGTGCACAAGGAACAAAAATAAATATACAAACTACGTAATTTTAAAGCATCTCATATAGGTTACGTAAATGGTGTGTGTTTGTCTTCTCCAGGAAATTCAGCATAATATATATCAGTAACAGCTAGAGAAAGAACAAGTCAATGATTTGATACAAATAGTTTAAAAGACGCAGCATCATTTTAGTACTATTTATTTTTGAACCATTATTTGTCTTAATATTTGTGTTCAGACATAGATATTTAGTAAATAGGTTTTCTAGATATAGGATCAACCATTTGGCGATTATAAACAGTACATATCTTGCAAGCCGTGATTTGCAATTGCAACTAATTCTCGAATGCATTTTTAAATCTTTGCTCGTGCATATATGCATGAATGTAAGAAGTAAGAATGCAAAGTATAAGTGCGTATAACTCTTGATGCAATATGTTGATGAAAATGCACCATAAAAAATATTGGCTTGATCCCAAAAGCAATGCGTAGAAAATAAGTCACAAGCTGTAGCATTTCAAATGTGTCGAGTTTTGATTTTGAAACTTCTGATTCAGCTGTGCTTTGTTGGTGACTTGGTTTAAGTTGGAAAAGTAAAATGTTTTCACAGTTATCTGACATGGAAGAAGAAATTAGAATACGTACAGCCTTTAGCTGTTACGGGGTACGAACAAATAAAATGTAACAGTGGTCAAATGCATCAACACATTGTAATGGTTATTTCATTCTTTATCTTCTTTTTGCATCATGTAGATTCAACGCTCTGTAATGAGACATTTAAATGTGAAAGATCTGAAATCCCTCCGACTCGTAGACAAAAGCTGGATGCAATCTGCCCTTTTTCCCCTTAAAGAAACCAGTCTAGTAACGCTCAACTCCCCCACATCCATTCAAACCTACCTTGAGTTCCTCCAAGTTGCTGGATTTTCAGCATGTTTTTCCAATTACAAAATAGTCATTAACCCAAGTGAGTTTGATAATGCTCAGGAAGCAATTGACTCATTTAGCCTATTTTGGACTGTTTGTTCTTCTTACGTAAAAGAACTATCCGTTGCCCTTCCATGGACCTGTGCCTTTCCTATCTTAGAACAGATTTATCAAACCAGCCCAGAGTCAATACAACTTGTGAGATTAAGTTTGTCCCTCGAAAAACTAGAAAGTAGCGACAAGTGGCCAGAACCTGAGCCAGTAGTACAAGAAAAGGCAGTTGTTCCTCCTGAACGTAGTAGTAGTAATCCAATCCAAAGTATTCCTAGTCTTATCTCACTTAGCTTGAACGTGACCATTGTTCTCACAACAGAGAAGAAAGTGTTCCCATTCACGTGGACAGATTTTTTCCAAAAGTACCCAAATATTTGTCATCTCTGCATTCAGAGCGACTACGCAAGCGGACACTTTTACAGAATTGTCAATATTTTGATGGAGTATCAAATGGGACTTAAAACATTGAAAATTGGAACCAGGTCAGTAGAGCAATTCAGATAAAACGAAGCAAAAATGTTTCTTCATAAGGATATTATTAACTAAATTTTTAGGGATCAGCGTCTATTCTCAGAAGACTTCCTGAAGAAACTAGTTTTGCTGACAAACAACCAAACACAAGTGCTCTCTCTTGGGTTTCTCCCTACCGTCCGACATGAGAGTGCTTTAGATTTAATGTTATCCAAGTCTTCAAGCTCACTAACCCACCTCAGCTTTCTCCAGTATAGAACTGCAAACCAAGCAACAATCATATCTCTGACGGCTTCGGATGGCAACACATTTCCGAATCTGACCAGCCTTCGGATTACAAAGGAGCTTGTGCCCAATCTCAACTTTTTATGCAAGATGCCAAAAATTAGGAGACTAGAGATTTACAGGGACTCCACAATAGGACAGCATGATGATCTCTCAAACCCTGTAATCAGAACCAGATCTCTACCAATGATTTCTACACTTCAGACATTAGCTCTGGAGCCCTTTATCCCGGTGGAAGATGTTTGGAAGCTTGTGAGATGGTTTCCTAATTTACGAAGATTGCAGATGAAGGCGAATGATGTTATTGCCCGAATCATATTCATGAAGTGGAAGGAGCTTAAAGAGCTTTATCTGGTTGCTGAGATTACAAGGGACAACAATGACATTGTTAGATCAACTCTGACGGATGAGGGGATCACGGGAATCTCAAGAAACGTCTTGTTGCAACAGGTTGGGGCACCCTGCGACAATGTTGATCTCCTTTCTAATCGAACAATGCCGTACATTGGGAATCTGACAAGTGAGCAGATAATGATGTAAAAATGAAAATTGAATGCAGATCTAAACAACTAGATCTAATCATTTTCATGATGTTTATAGAATTGGAAACTTGTAAACTTCAAGTTGTAGCAGACTACTTGACGGGATTAACAGACCACTCTGTTTCTTTTGGGTTAGCAGATCTACGTAATCTGACGTCCCTGACTTTGGTGAAGTCTTTGGTGGGCACACTATTCTTATGCATATCTTCATTCATGAAGTAAATCTACATATTGATAATATTTTTATGACAGGTGTCACCCGAAGCCGTAGAGACGTTGCGGCGACACGGAGTTTCCGTAACCGTTGTAAAGGATTAGGAATAAACGGAGGTAGTTTTAACTATTGTTTGTAGGATTCGTATTTAATACAATTTGTCCGATTCAACTTTAGAAATTATTAAAAGATTTACAAACCTAAGGTTTTAAAGAAGGAGATAATTTTCTCATAAATTGTTTCTTCAACTACTGGCTCTTCCCGAACGACAGTCGTTGTGTGCAAAAGTGGGAGAATCATGGAGAAGATGAACATGAAGAAGATTCCGTATATCAAAGTATACGTCGAATTTCGGACCAATACCAGTTGGTTAAACACTTGGCGAAGGCTCGCATTTGCCATTTGCATTTCAGACTGGACTTTGTTGAGCAGCCGCTTGGAATTCACTTCTGGGATGACTCTGCGGGAGTACTCACGGTGAAGCTGTTCCTTGAGGGCGATTTGCTCATCCTCATTTTTTATGGAGTCCAGAAGGTTTTTCATGCTCACTAGATCTCCAGCGTCCCACAAGACGATTTTATCAATGTTGTGAGTCTGGATCAAGTCTGGGCGTTGTTGGGATAATTCCTTAAAGAAAATTAAATTATATTAAACATGTCTCAATTTTTCCAAATATATAGCAGACTTACAACATAGTAGTTTGCCAGCTCTGACTCATCGTTACAATATGCAGGGAAGATTTTAACTGCGATCTCGTCTTTAATAGCGAGCTGGCTAGTAACCCGAGCAGATTGTCGGGTCTTCACATCCAAAACTACATCACGGTTTGGATAAATGAACCCTTGTTTGCGCGTAACGGAGTAATGATTAGCTGCCGACTTGTTCATGTACACCTATTAATAAATGAAATTAAAACAGTTAGAATTTTACACTAAAATCAAATGCGACATAATGTTGGACAACGTGTTTTTACCTTGTAAGCGCACACTTGAGACGTAAAGTTCGATATAGTCTTTGAGCTGTGAAACACATTATTCAAGTTTGAGTCGCGTTGCATGATGAAAGCTGACTTTTTGGATTCGGCTGGAGCAGCCCCACAGAAATCATCAGCATGTAACTCACTGGATGAGGATGAGGTCAAAATTTCGATGCAACCTTTGCTGTTCATCCTACTCAGAATCTTGGCAGGTTGGGAAGGTTCATTGGGCGTAATGAAGCCGGTGCTTGGTCCGGGCTTTGCGATCACATATTCATTCTGAATATCATTACCACGCTTGAATAGCTCTTCAAATTCCGGATCCGCCTCTACTTTGCGAGTAGTTGACTTTTGGGGGCGAATGTCATAGCCATCTCCGTTATTTCCGGGGCCAAGCGCTTCCTTTCCAGAGCAATCTAGGTTGCTGATCCTGGGAGGAACTTCAAGCGAATAGATGGTCTTCTGTTTTTTTGATGGAATGTCAGGATTCGCTCTCAACAAATATTCCGTCAGTTTTTCTTCTGTATCACTCTCTATAATAGTAGTCCCAATGTCTTCGCCTTCATCATCATCAAAATCATAATCTGACTCCATAAAATCAATGGACTCGGGAGATGTGTGGACACCAAATCCATTCCCAAATTGCCGTTCTTCCGGCTCGGCTTTCAGTCCATCAATAGCTTGAAGGGATCTAGATTTAGGATTGGTGTAGTCCAAGCAAGCAAAAGAGGTCTGGGTTTGCTCTTCAACGCGATCGTAAATGACCACCTGAAAAATCGAACGCAGTTTAGTGACTTCTAATGCTATAATTTAAAAAATTAACTATAAACTATTATAGGAACACATAGTGGATGACTTGATTTACTTCCTCAATTTCATCTGTTGATTCGTCATCCGAGTCAAACACTGTAGCTTCCTGCCAAGACGGTTCCGTTGCTTTCTTCTCATTTGGTTTTGTCATTTCCGCCTGTATTTTTTGCAACTTTTGTTGATGTAATTGCAAATAAGTGGGTTCAGTGGGCTTTTTTGGCTCCCGATTGGTAATGGATTGGGTGGAATCCATCTTGATTGGAGTTGGCGAGAAAAGGATGTTGACATCTTCACATTTTCTTAAGTCTTCCACTGGTTCACTTCGAGCAACTGTGACACGTCAAATGAATTCGATTGTACTTGTCCTTAATTTTGTAAACTGACAAGTAACTACTTGAGTTTTTGATCATATTATTATGCGTACCTGGTGTTTCAGCAGGACTCTGCGTTGATGCACTCTTGCACCTCGATTCAAATCCAATACTTTTATGGGAAGAAGTTTCATGAAGAGGACATGACTTGGAGGTCCCTTGCTTTTGAATGTGAATTACCGATGGTTTAGATGGCATTGATAATTGATTAGTCGTTTTCTCTTCCTTCTCCTGGACCAGTTCCTCCACAACATTTTTCTTTGGCAAATGTGCTATCAAATCCTCATGGCTTTGTTGCAAGGGTGGAGGAGTGACATTCCGGATTTCTTCAAGAGTTTGATGACTCACCAGCTTTATTTCTGGTCCATAAGATTTTACCAAAGTGCTTTCCTTCCTCACCAGAAATGGGGTTGAGGGTGATGCTCCAGCATCAGCCAAATAGACTTGTGCGTCTCCATGGTCAGAGGGTGACTGGATGTCAACAGTCTCTTTTTCAAAGAGAACACAATCGTCATCAGATAGCTGGGATGCTGGAGAATCCATGATTTTGAATACATTTTTGAGCTTGGGATCCTGCTCAGATGGTAAGATCATTCCTTTTAAGGCATCATCTATGTCTTTCTGGCTAATGGGATTTCCTACGTTTGAAATTTCGTCATCGTACTTTTCAGTTGGCTTGGTATGAATCAAATGCTCATTTTGAGGTTCTTCAAAAGCCAGTGCTGCGTTTTGCTTTTCCGGTACTTCTTCAGATTCGACATAATTTCCAAGGAGTGGTTGGGTCGCAGCTGGAGTTTTCACTTTGTGTATGTCATTGCGTTTACCAGCATTGAAGGTCTGCTTTGGTGAGATTTTGTGAGTGGGGTTGGGAGTGACCTTATACCTTGGACTGGGGATCGAACTCTGAGCCTTTGGCAATGCAGATGCTTGGCTTCGAGGAGATGTGGGCGAAGACAAGTGGAATAGTCTGGGGATTTTAGACTTGGTTAACTCTCGGTTTTCCATTTTGTGAAAGGATTAGAAAATATTTTACAAACCGTAGCTAAATGCACTAAGTTCGTAACACTTCTTTTTGGCTATGGTTATGGTTTTTTCAAGTCTTTAGAGTATACCTTTTCTTGATCTCAAAAATCGACATTTCCACAATTTGTGCGTTTGATGATGACTAAGTGAAAGCCTTGACAACAGTGAAAATTTCATAACGCGCGTCGTGGGAGATGGTCACTCAAGGAATGAGCAACATGCAATGAACGCAGACAATAGTTTTAGCGTATCACCTGAGGATGAGTGCATATATAGGTATCTATTTGTTTGTATTACGATCTGCATACGAAGTGAACGTGCATATAATTAAAAATGTAATGTCATAGTATGAAATAAAACTATTTCGGACTGTACAAAATGTTATACATATAATATAAGGTATAAATAACAGTTTGAAACACAAAAGCTAGCTAGTCGGACGCCCCAATGAGGTTGTCTGCTGACTTAGCTCACCATCGTAAATTCGTAGCTCATAAACTCTTTGGGTTTTCCACAGGAGTGCATCGAAGACAAAGGCGATAATCAAAAATGCTGGAAACACAAATAAAATCATTGAAAATACTAGTAGTCTATTCATGTATACTACAAACAATAAAGTTAAATTATTTTAACCTGCAGTTCCAAGATTGTATGCGAATCGAAGGGTAGCATCATCATAAAGCCAACAATTCCCAAGTTGGTCCCCGCACGTTTCCTCTCTTATTGTGCATGCCGATTCTTGTAAATATAAAAATAACTTTATAATACACGGTGGTACATCATTTTTCTTAAAATCAACTGGTCGCATATTCTTACCAAACAAACTACCAAACACAATTGGACTGGGGATGACGGAAATGAGGCTTAAAATTATTAGAGTGAGCCCAATTATAGCAGTTCTCTGATTTGCTTGTACTGACCTAAAAACAAAAAGTAAAATTTTAACGTTTCACGTTTCCCCATTTGATTGCTTGTGTCCAAACAGGACTTACTTGAATGACATTAGCATTCTCCCAACAATAGCAGAGCTGTAGAGAAATTGACTCAGGCACGTTAACACAAGAAATGTGATAAGCCCATCAGAGCAATCATCCGATGGACAAAACCCTTCCATTAAAGACACCGAAGAGTTTGCATGCGGAAGACAAGAACATTCAAGGAATTCTGTTTGATTTACAATCTTTTCACAGCCTGCTAAACATGGCGAATAGAAAGTTGTTCCAGTGTATAAATCACAAAGAGGAAGAATTGGACCGATGTCACAATCGCAATCAGCACTACAGTGTTGAGGGTCCGTGCTAATTTCTGAGGTGAAATTCGTTTCCTCATGCTGTCCATGTTGTTGTTGGAAGCTGAGATCAATTTTAGCAGTGTTGCACCCCATAAAGGCGACAATGATAAGGCCAATTATTTGCAAAACTGTTACAATAGCGTTCCACGTTGAGATCTCTTTTGAGGATGGTAAGTAGCGTGAAATGAATGCTCCACCAAGCATTAGACCTGCCACTTGGAAAGGCACACTGGATGCCCCTGTCAGTATTGCTGCATCTGCAGCTTTCAAGCGGAACATGAACTCAAGGTACTTGGGAAGAAATGTCCAGTAGCCGATACCAACAAAAATGTGGGTTAGTGTTGAAAATGTTATGAAAAAGTAAACTTTATTCCGAAGTAGCCCCTGGGTGACGTCAACCACATCTGAAATTGGAAGTCGATGTAACTTTTCTTACATTTCAAACAATTTTTACACACCATAGGTCAAAGTGTATGATGGAAGGTTTTAGTGAATGTAAACTTGTTTAGAAGAGCTGTATACTTGTAATAGTCGGAAACAAATTGGCTGTTTTGAGTTCTGAGCCTCCAAAGAAGGAGACAACGCTTGGGAGAAGTAACATTGCAGATCCCGTCTCATGGGTTAGTGAACGCTTCTTTAAGAATTCTCTTGGACTTTGTCGCGGAAATAAGGAGAACACAAGGGCAGAGATCGCCATGAATATTCCAAGGAATGTCCATCCTTTAAAAAATCATGTCGTTTTGTTAGGAATTCTGTTATATACCAATCATACGAAAAGTATAACAGAAAGACAGTGTTTTGAACGAAACGTTTTTATACCTAGCCACCAAGCTCCTAAAAATCTAGTATCGATTTGGACAACGTCCGCTCTTGGATTGATAAATTCATTGAGGCAGCTCCAGGCAAACAAATATCCAAAAAATGGACCGATCAATCGAAGCGCCAAAGTTATTCCTTTGTATTAATTACCAAAATAAAATTAATTACTTTTTTTTATTAGTTACTTTTTTAAAAGAACAGTTCACTTATTTATTTATTACCAAATATGCGAGGCAATTCATTAGGCAAAATAGTCGAGTCCTCTGCAAATGGTCCTCCAGAGAGTAAAAAGAGCATTGAAGCAATTCCGCCGATGAAATTACCACAGAAAAGAAATGTAAAAGCAAACGCTCTCTCATATCCCTTTCTCCCACATTCCTCTGTTGCGTTCTTGCCAATGGTCTCCGCATCAGGATTGCACATTGGCCAAACTGTTCTCATTTCATCTGCACACCATAATTTGATCAAATTCCAAGCTTAAAAATTCAAAAATATCAATGGAAACTGCTAAAACGGTTTTATACATGCCATTGAGATACGGGATTGTTTGACTGATTGTTTCAGCGTCTTCTTCATTCTCGCTTGTAGGAACTGTAGAGCTGGATGATTTTTCTGAGACTTCTTTTGGCATCAAAGTAGGAGTAGACGATAATACAGTTTGTTCTGTTGAAACAGAAGACGCTTTTGTGGAACTGGACGGATTCACCGACTCCTCCTCTGTTGTGTCAGTGGGGTTATTTTCCGTAGTTGGAGCGTCTGTAGCCGTGGAGCCGTTCGTACTCAATGAAATTGGTGTCGTGGTATCATTTGCGACTTGAACAGAAG
Source organism: Orchesella bifasciata (assembly GCA_034697805.1). NCBI lineage: Eukaryota > Metazoa > Arthropoda > Collembola > Entomobryomorpha > Orchesellidae > Orchesella > Orchesella bifasciata. The sequence goes on from JAQGAP010001681.1 coordinate 15,481, forward strand.
TGCTAATATTTGCTATAATCGTTGATAAGAAGGTGTCTGCGCTTTCAGTACTTGGTTCTAAATTCTGTTCTGGTAATAGTCCTATCAGGCTTTCGCTGTGAGGAGGTGCATATTGAAGCATCTTTTGAGACAGTGGAGCTGGTCTTATAATACTTAAAGCCATATCCCCAGATCCGAGATAGTAATGTGGGGACGCTATGAAGAAGCATGATATTGATGACATTGCCACGCCTAGTGTCAGTATTTTTGCGCGATGTCGGCGGAATCCGAAATATGTGAACACAATTGCTACTAAAATCTGGGCCAGCTCATTGGCAAAAAGGAGCACACCTGTTAATTACAATAAAACTAATTGTCCTTTTGAACTTGATATTTTATGTAAGAAAAATTCTGACGTTCAACTTGCCTGAAGTTGTAGAATCCATTGCAAACCTTTTTTCAAAAGTGGAAAGAGTTGCGGTATAATACGTCCAAAATGAGCCATGGATCACACCAACAATTGTAAAAATTATTGAGAAGAAAGTCTTGTTTGAAAACTTTTGCAACCACAAGGGTCTCCAGTTTCCGAGCCCACAAAGGCTGTCTTGCTCGTCAAGCATGATACGACCTTCTGACTCTCCCTCAAAGGGACCTTTCCCGTAAAACGGGTTTGTTCTGTCATACACGGTATCCTCCTCATCACTCCGCGGTTCTGGATCCGCCTCTTGGGCTATGTCCATCCACATTTTGTGACTGTTCTTGTGCGCTACTATTATTCAAACTAATCGTAAGTTTGTTTAGCTCCTTTTATCAAGTAATTTCGGTTCACATTCAACATTCTAAAACTATAGAAGAAAGGCAGGTGTCTAAACTGTGAACTGTAAATGCACACATGACAGGTGGGTATTTCACACGTAGTTACCTGATTGTGTGTCGTTCTATGTATGTATTTCTGAGTCATGTCATGCCATCATTTAGTACAAATCAGTACAATTTGCGTAGACATTACACAGCCAACTACTGTATACTGTATACTGTATATATGATTAAAACGGCAAAAATGCCCAGTCAAAGATCAAATCGTGTAAGCCAAAGTGTTAAATAATATAATTTGCCCTAAATAGAAATGTTGGCAGAGCTTCACATATATAGGTTTATGAATCCGCTTATCAGGTCCGTTTAAATCCGATATTTATCACTTGATTAGATAAACGAGCGATAATTGTCTGTTGTGTCGCATCCATCCAATCTGCTGTAGTGTGAAAGAAATAAAACACCACCAAAACATTTTGCACAACTTATATAGCTTTTCATAGCAGGAACTGTCACATTGTCACATCTATCCAGTCATGTACTTTTTACCCCTATGTTGATTATTGTTTCCAGTTATTTACACAATGGACTTTTATCCAGCGAATTGATTCGGAGATTCGGATTTCCTATGAATTTTAGAAAGGCAAGCAATTTTATTGTTCGGGGAACTGTAACTGTCTATGATGTCGGTTATTGTCAGACTATTTCTAAATAGCATAGCATTAAAGGTATATTGTGCACAGGATAATAATTTCATCTCATCAGAATTCCATACTATTAATGACTTCCTCCCTTTTGGTGACAACAAGCATTACTTGCATACAATACATACAGTAGCATGGTAAATAATTACTGAACTGAAGCATGCGTTTAAAACCGGAATATGCATTCGTAACACAACACAACATAAAAAATCCGATCACGTGCATGCACTTTTCATCTTACTTAAGTTGTAGTACTTTTCAGCTTCTTTTCTGCATGCAATTTTCCCATTGTGTCTACTCAAGCGTGATATAGAAGTTATCTGAAGAAGTCATTAACACATTAACATTCCAAAATCATTATGCGATGCTGCATATATGTCCCTCATTTGCACAAAAATTAGGCTGACTGAAGTTAACGCTCGAAGCAAGACAAATTCATCCTTTTGGCATTATAGCCAGTTAAATCTGTATTTCATAATATATAAAATACTGTTTATTTTCTCCATTACAGACAATAGTCAAAATCATAAAACAGAGGGGCATGAGACAACGATCATAATATGTAACTATAATTTACGAAGCTTATTGACAAACTGTGTCATTATCTTTTTTCATGAGATTCCGTCTTTTCATAAGAAACATTTGAGATGCCTATTACTTTATCTTTGGCATGTGTCGAGGAAGGTTTATCTGCAGAATCTTGGTCAGGTTCTTTATACAGTTCCATGTCCTTCACATAGTACCACACGAGACAATCCAGTAAACCTCCGATCGTAGTAAATGCTGCATGTAGTAATTTAAAAACGAAAATAGTATAATTTACCACTTGTGTAATATCTATTCTGCTTGAAATGCTGCCACGTTTACTTACCGGCTGCAGTCAAATTAAAAATGTATCTCAGTTGCTCTCCATCGTACAGCATGCAATTACCCCTCTTTCCGCATGTTGAGCCGCCCCAAACGAGACAAACGTTATCTGAAACAAAAACATTAATTTAATGCAATAACCTCCAGATATAATTAAAAATCATTTGTTCTAGATTTTAAATGGACGTACCTATTATTCTGCCAAATAAAATAGGACTGGGAAGAAACGCGAATAAACTAATCATTAAAATATTTAAACCTATTGATAGAGACCGATCCTTTAGTTCGACGCACCTAAAAATTGAAAATACATTTTTATAAATACACTGTCATGTAGGTGTTTAAATTTGCAAGAATGTCATGTCGAATACTTACCGATATGAAACCAACATGTTTCCGATCCTACCCGTAGCATCACAAAACTTAATTAACGCACTGATACTCAAAAATAATATAAAAATCCCCGTACAACCTTCAGCACAGTTTCCAAGCTTTACTGTTGGATTTGGGTTGTCAGTAATACACTGACAATCTGAGATCGTATTATTTTCATAAACTTTGCACCCTGCATGACAAGCTGAGTAAAATACTGTATTCGTTTCCTTATAACACACTGGGAGAATCTTGCTAGTTTTACAATTGCAGTCTGCATTGCATGGAGTGGTCAAATTCCATGTTCCATCCGTACTCTTTGTTCCAAACGAAACATTTCCAACATTACACCCAATCTG
>JAQGAP010001682.1:0-18566 GCA_034697805.1 Orchesella bifasciata
TTGGCTTCTTTTGGTTCTTCGCAGCAATAATGAACTGTACCATACAAATGGTTCAATCTTGTTATGATCTCGGTTATCATAGCACTTCTAGCTCTTCACGAGAGTTCTATGCATGCTTGTGGGGACTTATCATTTCCCTTTGTACGAATGTTTACGTCTACCTTGTTGCTGGCCAAATGGTGCGTAGTTTCCTGATTGAAGATGAGCTGAACAGTTTCAGGGATATCTTGAGACCACTAGGCACCAAGTGTCTTGGCGTATTGGAATATTATCAGGGAAATCCGTGGCTTGGATCAAGGCTTTTACTTACTGCAGATGCTGTGAGTTGGGGTTGAATTACTTAATCCGATACTACATACCGGAAGTGAAAGATGTACTCGGTTTTGCTTTAGGAAGTAATTTAATCTGTATAATTGAATTTGTATAGATGTGGTGCGGTTTTCTACTTCTTGCAATCGAGTTGCCGCATTATGACTTCGTTAGATTTGACTGGCTCAGTGATTTTGGCAAGTCGGATATTGTTTATTTTTTCTCTGGTAAGTCTTCATTAATACCTTGATGTTAAAGAACTGTACTTTGAAAATCCGTCCTTGAGTTAATTCTATTTGTTTCTATTTTAGGCAAAGCCGCAACCGTAATCACTTTAGAGGAAGTATACATGCGCATTTTTCGTGTTATGAATGGAATCATTGGATGCTATTTAATATTAAAGGTTCGATTCAAATTTTAGTTTTGTCTCATAATAATTAGTTCAAGATTGAGACTTTATGGTTTCATGTGCAAAATCCCATCTTTTTCTAGAGAACAACAAACTTAAAGCCATGGCTGTTTTGTCAGCTTTGTGGGATTACTGTAAGCATAATTATGTACATAATCCTATTTGCAATGACGAAAGACTGGATAGCCGCACTATGGTACCAGTTCCTGTTCACATCAGACATTGTGTTCCGCTATGCAGTGCTTCATTTCTGCATCGAGTTCAAACGAGACTTGGACGTGATCTCTATTGTCTAATCATTATGCTCTTATGTAAATCGTGATTGCCCTAATTATTATTGACAGTTCATATAATATCAAGTAAATTAGTTGTAATTTATATTTAATTCAATTCCTTGTTGGTAATCGTATAAGCAATTACTACTATCACATCACATTATGGTAACTGAGCATGAGAATTTTACCAAAGTCGAAAGTAAGGTACAAATGACTAAACTAAAGCGGACAACAATTATGATGTTATACTAATTTTTTCGTTTCTACAACGTATCTTACACAAAAAATTAGAAAACTACATCGAAAAAACAAGTCAATACAAAATACCAGGTAATATATAGATGCAAAAAGTGTTGTGAGAAGGTTTAAGTGAAGAAGTGTGAACAGAAATACAGCAATTGATGCTGACACAGTCATTATGTAAGCCATAATCCAAGGCGTTAGTAGCAATCGCTTTTCCTATTGAGAAAAGTAAAAATATGTTGTATCATATTCCAAATTGTTATTAATTTACTTGACTATTTTGTTTCCTGTAAAAACCAAGGCTGCTGTTGTTAAATCTAGTTTACTATACCTGTACAATATATATAACCGTCAAAGCATCCAAAAAGACACGAGCATACCGAATGAATCTCTGTTCCAGGATCACGGCTTTGTAATTAGTGCCTTTCAAAGCAAATTAACTATATTTAGAACTAGAAACTATCAAATACTTTCGGTTTGATAAATATTTGTAATAATATTACTTACTTATCAATTGATGATAATCACCCCCAAACAAATAGCCAGTGATGTGCCATGTCAATAGATTGTAAAGATTTCTTACAAGTTTGATAAAATGAATGGCGTTCGTAGCAATGTAATGTGACAGTCCTTTGCTCTCATTGTATTTCTCAGTCTTGTACAAAAACGCCTTCATTTCATAACAGCTTGCATCATTTCCATTTACTTCAGTCTTGTTTTGATCAGTGTCTACAACTTCGAAATGAAATCTTCCGTTGGAATCACAATGGCTTTGTATTTCTTTCTGTAGCGTTTCAGGCTCTAGCTCGTAATCCCCATTGTTATTGTTGGTGTCAACCAAAAGGCTCCGTCGAATAATTCTGTACTTTATCCTAACAATCTTGAGCTCTTGCCATATACATGAGGACACGGCAACAATAATTGGCCATGTTGTCATAAGGTTTGGCTTCGAAAGGATGAAAATTGTCTCGCCGAGGTGTATTAAGTCAATGAACAGGGACACCATAAGCCATACAATAACAACAAATCTTCGTCCCTGTGAACCATATTAACAAATTGAGATTCTAAAAGGGAGAAAGTATTACTTGGTTCAAATTTGTATAAAATCACACATACCATAAATATGCCACCAACACAAATAACCAAAGATAAGATCATGCGATATGCTACGAATATCCAATAGGCAATGTCCAAAAAGTCTGAAAAAATACTGGAAATAGATTGCCTCTGAAACAATACTAAAAAGTTTAATATTCATTATATCATTCAAATTATTTCCTGCCATACTTATTGGAGAGGAGCTATCTTCTTCGCCGGAATAGTGAGCCACTATTTGATAGTCTTTGCAGAGCCATGAAAGGGAACATAGCTATCAATACGAAAGGAATTGATTTTTCACTATATTATTATGCAGTCAAAAGTGGAGAAAGCAAATTCAACATACCGTATCAAACAGTGCAACTGTAACAAGTGCAGATCCTAGAGATAAAGCTAAATGGTACCATAATTTCTTATGGAATTTTGTAAAATGGTGCATTATGGTAAATAATTTGCACTAATGATTTGCAAATCAGAGAATACTGATTGCAAATTAGCAACAATAACTGTTGATTTTGAACAAAAGCACTGATACATCTACAACTACCATACTGTTTTAGCCCTGTTTTTCGAATGATTGTGCAGTAGTAAAAAAGGGGAAATCAAAAGTGAAATCGAAACAGTTCACTGCTACTTGCTCCCTACACATACAGTTCCAAGATTTCATTGTACTTTTACATATGTGCATGTGTATGTATCTACACGATAAGACTTTTGGAAACATCATTGGCATACTTCCAAATAATTAGACCACGACCACACCACATTCCCATGCATTTTTAGTATTTTTTTCTGATTCCACAAAGTGGTTTATGTGTGCCTCTTTTCTCATCATCCGCAATACGATTATCATCCTGTTTGTTCCGATTTTTTTGTGACGACAGAATACTATCACGCCAACATGTACAGCCTTCTCTGTCAACATGTTAACTTTCAAATTGCTCGTTTGCGCTTGGCAAAACAGCTAACTTGTACTTGTTTTCTTGAGTCTTAAACTGAATTTAATTCGACACGTGCATATTATTACTGCTATGAAACCACGAGGGCGAATTGCCCCAAAACATTTTCCTGATTAGATTTACAATGTGACATAAATTGTTGTTGTGTTCCGTTGACATAATGGTGCCAACTTTTTAATGGAGTGGAATGGTTTTGTTATTAATCTCCACAAGACATATAAATAAAATGGGTAAAATTGTGAAAATAAGACTTACGATAAGAGTTTGCAATATTTGTGATGCTAGATAACTTTTATTTGAGTATCACCACATAAATTTTTTATTGTACATTAGTTACATTCAGGGTTCAATGCCGTGATTCTCTTGTGATCTTGCTCGTGTGTACAAATTGAGGTAAAGGTAACGGGAATGAGAATGAAATAACAATTTATATTGTTATACGAATTAAAAAGGTCACAAAATACCAACTCAGTAAACAAAAACGGAGGGTCAATCATTGTCTAGCATAAAAATACATGAGTTTCTCCGACATTTCTAGTCTTATTAAAATTGGTTCCCTGCTAATATGGCACGATCAACAAGGCTATGATTGTGGGTTGCATTTGGAGCAGTGAAGCGAACTGATCGCGTTTCACTTTTCAAACTATGTGTTCTCGAAACACTAAGGGATGCTTGTAATGACAACATGAGACAAAAGTATAGCACTCCAAATCTCATTGCAATGTCTGAACAAGCGTTGTAACAAGTGACTAACACGACGACTAGAGGTGTTTCAAAAGTCCATTCAACAACTGTCCATACTGTTAGGCAAATGGTTAAAAAGAGTGTCCAGAAATATATGATTAACCAGAAGCGGAGAAAGGTCTTTCGCTTCTGAAATATAAAACAACATAAGCATATATCATTAGATCGTGTCTTGGAACAACACAAGATAAAGATTCTGTGGATAAATATTTCATACCTTCAGTATAAAATACAGTGCAACAAAGTCAATTAAAATTCTCCAGAATCTCATAATTATTTCTTCCTCTGTTAAAAAAATTGTGAGCCTTTACTGTTTAATCTGTTTTTTAGCACTTGCACATTTGATACCAATATGATTATCTAACCTGTGTGAAGGAAAAACATTCGACCTCCAAGCAGAAATTCAGTCAGGGCGTGGGTTGACAAAACAAATATGTTCCATGACTTGAAATATTGTGAAATTGACACAAGTTACATTTTGATATTAATTGGATCACAAATACTGATGATTGATAATTAAACTCACTATTTCGAATGATACTAAAACAGCGGCACCCAATCTGGGTCTGTCATCAAAATACATCCATATTTTCAAAGGATTCCTGCCAATCGGTTCGACCAAATAATACTTGGGACTTTCTCCAGTCGATGTATCTGTTACGGTTATTTCTGGTAGCGTCTGACTTTGTAGTCTTGCGTTTCTCAAAAGACGTTTCAAAGTTTGGAAAATAACTGCATTTATATATACTCGAAAAACAAACACGGAGAAAATGTTGAAAATCCACACTTCATCCGAAACGAAATCGTGTGGATGGCTAATAATAGTGTGTGCAAGGAAGAGAACGTCCAAAATCACAGATAACGGTATCCAAAATATTAATACAGCTCGTTGTTTCAACAAAACGAAGACCCACAATGACAGTGCCAGTACACAACGGATGGATATCAGGACTAGATTTATGATTGTTCGCTTATCTGCAATTTAAGAGATTCCAGAATTGGAAGACAGATAATTGCGTAGCTGTAGGTATTATTGTACAATTTTATGCATCAAACTCACCAGCAGGCTCATTATGGTCCATCCAATGAAAGAAAAGATCGCTTCCGAGATCATTAAGTAGCCAATACACTCCAATTGTCTAGAAGAATATAACATTTAAGCTCAGAAAATTTTAAAAGATAACATTTCATCGTACTTTTCTGAACTTTTAATAAATTTTGCATGAGCAAACTTACAGTATCCAGTAAAGCAGCCACTACAGTGGCACTTCCTAAGGGAAGGCCAAATCGAAACCACCTTTTGGATATCATTTTCAACACAGTCGCACATATATTTCTTAATTACTTCTTCATAGTCGTACTCAGGTAATCGTCTCCGCCTTTCTGTGACAGTACTTCTTAAGAAACATCATTCTTAAAAATTGAAAAGTCAGCAATATTTATCCTGCGGGATAAAAAAAAACACTAAAATAGAAATAGCTTTTTTTTTGCAATGACGTGATTTTTATTAGCATGCGACATTACCTAACTAAAGAAAGATGCACAGTCATACAGACTGATATGAGTAAGGAAAATTCCATACCTCACGAAAGACACTATGTCGATGTCGGCATGTTTATCAACACCTTTGATAGAAATGATGATCCTGTGTATTTTCCTTGATCACAATATGCATGTAATGTAGCACGGTTTACCTGCCTGCATTGATGATAGACATAGGAAACCTTGTACAAATGTTAGTGAGCTATTTGTGCGATCTTGACATTTAACCAGCTTTGAGAACTCTTATGAAAGTACAATAAAACCTTGATAAATTTATGGAGTGTAAGCAAGGTTAACTACACACAGAGCAACTTTAACGAATATTACTCAGCTATGAGAATAAAGAAGAAGTAATACACGTTGAGAAAAAGACGTGTGCAATATGCACACATTGTCGCACATGATGATGTAGGTATGCCTGATAGACGAAAACTTTCGTTCACTCTGCAAAAAATGTTGTGTATCTTTATCCAAAAGTTGTCCAAACTCCAAACCACTGTACTGCAGCAAAACCAATTTGAAGTATTCTGGTTTCGGTTAAGCTCTTGCTTATATACATCAAATCAATGCTGTCATATACATAGTTGATTTGATATGCACAAAGCAATGTGTCTTGCTTGCGTATGGAATTAGAAGGAACAAATCTGTCGTATCACAGCGTGATCTCTATTCTGTCTTGAATGATATAAAGCAGTATCGGTATGAGCAGTACTAATGCAAGCTTAACAAAGTGCTTAGACTTTCGTGATTTTAGCTTTCAATATTAGCTTAGGATCCATAATGCATGACTCTGCTCTGTTGGGAATTTGGCTAGTGTAGTTGAGAGGCGTTGTTGTTTTTACAATTATTTTTAACCCCTTCACTTTGAACACTATCGTATTTTGTGTTTGAACCGGCTCATGAAATTTTATGAAAATTTTACAACTGAATACGCAGCTGTTTAAAGCTAACTGACTATGAGCTGGATGTAGTATTCTTCCCCACGTTGCAGATACTGATGATGCGATGTGAATGTGTAAAGAGTGAAAGGATTTTAGACAATTGGTATAAGTCACAAATCAGAAGTCACCAACATTTTATGTACAACACCAGGTTTCTCATAGTTTTGCTCTTTCCTCTTACAAATCCGCACTACAAGATGCAATGTGAAGAACTAGAATCAAGATTGTCTGCTGCATACGTAATACGTACGAGTAATGTTCTCTGACATGTTGCATGAATGAATTCTTCAAAGATATCAACTGCCTGCACGGTTGCTTGCCCGTGTGTAATTAGATGAGTTGGTATGATGCAAATATGTAAAATCAGTGCATTGGCAATACTCGTAGGAAATTAAAAAAATGTAGCATGCATAAAACATTTATTGCAGACTTATGACTAATCTACAGTATATGGCAAGATTAGAAATATCAATCATGAAAAAGTTACATAACGAGTAAAGCATAGAAACCGAGAAGGAATACAAACATGAACATATTGTGCTAAAGGCGACTTTTCGTTTGCTTTGGTAAGTTGGTTCGTTTCATTCATCCTACATCAGATCGACTTTCCCTTCCAGACGCAGTTGTCCAGCCAGAAACACTGCTCACCGTACTAATAGCATCCCTACTTGTCCTGACAGATTGCGGTTGACTTTCCAATATGGATCGGCTATCAGCACCATGCAGACTATCGGAAACTGCTGATTGACTACCCCAACCAGATCGGCTGTCCATGCCTTCTCGGCTACTTGCTATTCCAAGACCTGACTGACTTCCCCATCCAGAACGACTTGTCCGGCTTACTCGGCCTGATCGACTTTCCCAGCCTAATCGACTGTCTCTTCCTTCTAGCTCTGTAATGATAACTTCTCCTGGTACTTCAGATATTGATGCTAAATTCCAATCACCTTCAGCTACGTGATAACCTTGCCCACCTTCTATCTGAGCTAACTGATTATTTGCATTTGTACTAAAGTCAACTACTTCCATTGAACCCTCAATGCCAGTAGAAAACCAAATTAAAAATATTTTGTAGATTGTCATCAGCGCAAGCGTTAATGTAGAAATTGTTCCCTGTTCGGATGGATTCTTTCTGGTGTCTATGAATTCACTCCCAAAAGCGATGAGAATGAGAAGAATCAGGCAGAAATACAACACACGCCATATCACAACTCCACTTGGCTGCTTCTGTTTAGCAAATCCAAATAAAATTTAATTGTTTTACATTTGTACAATCAATTGCATCTAATTTTATTTAGTAAGATTTTGTATAGTTCTAGTTACTTGTAGAATCGATACTACAGCATAGCCATTCAAACCACAACCTGAAAAGAAAGTGCCGGGTTCAGCTGTAAAGTTTAGTGAAAGTTATATAAAATTATGTAAAACATAATCAACTCACCCATCACCGTAATCAAAAATCCACCGAATCCTCCCAGAGCTGCTTTCACTGCCGGAAGTGCAATGAATATCCATACCTGTTAGAAATTCGAAAATGCCAATCATACTCATAGTCTGATTTTAAAAATTCGAAATGCTTATAATCATTGACATTTCATGAATGCATATATTATACCGAGTCAACTATAAGTAGAATTTTGGTCCCGAGTACTGGGAAGCGATCGTAATACTTCCAGATACCCACGCCATCATATCCTATTGGAACCAAAGACTGCAAGTCTTCATCCGCTCCTTCATAACTGCCAACTAATAGTCTAGGCTCTTTTTGTTTCTCTATAACTCTAGCTACTTCAATGAAAATTAGATATAAATACACCCGTATTATTGGCATAAAAATAAGCAGATAAATATTGAAAGACGAAATAGCATCGAAGATCATTTTCGGATTTCCATGTCGCAGACAGTCTACTGCAACTGCTGCAATGGTCCATATAAAGAGTTGCGTTTTTGGTGACTGAAATTACAGATTAAATAGAGCATGAACATTTAATTAGCATTTTTACAATTCACAAAATAAAACAAATACATGTGTAATCCATTACCCTCACTAAAATCACCCATAATCCCAAAGCTAACACTGTTCGTATAAAAACATAGAGAAGTGGATATTGGTCCGAGTGGTAGTGGTACGATGCTGTGCAAAATTGGATAATTAGAGAAAATTTCTATTGGATAAGTTTTCATTTTTATGTACCATAAAATATGATTCCAATTGTTTAATAAAAATGCATTAATAATCATATTGTGCAGTACCTGCAGCGCTCTTGCTAGTTTCGTTAGCCGTTGACAGGATGGATTCTTTTATTAGCCAGTCAACAGCAATTACCTAAAAGATTAACGAATAGATGTTACTGGTCACCAATTATTTTCACACAATATGGTGTATGCGAATGATAAATGATAAACAGGTTCTCCATTTACATTGTCTAAAATCACAGCAACCACGAAGGCACTGCCAATTGGCAAACCAAATCTAAGCCAATATTGCATACTTAACTATTTACGTATTCTCCTAAACGTTAATCTAAAACTATTATAAAAATAAGCGCATTTTCGGACTAGAAAATTTCATTATGTTTCGCTTTTAACCGATTTCTAACCTAAGAGGAGACTGTCTACATGCGGAATTTGTTTTGAATTGTGCAAATACTTTTTATGATCATCCAGCTCAGTAGGAATTTAAAGCTGCGATTTGAAAGCGATTTTGCGATACACACATGAGATTTTCGTCATCCTCTCACACGCAGTGTCACTAATCTCAAAACAGTTTTCATTCGGTAGCAGTATCAAGTGAAGTGGTTGTTCAACTCATTTCCCAACAGTATTAGTCTCTTCAAAGAACACCGCATCTGTTAGTGTTTTCGTTATGGCAAGAGTTTCCTTTGCCAATAATGACAGTAATTGTGAATCGGATATTACCTTGCCGTTGTTCCGGCGTGTATGAAACCAAGCGTGTATCGTTTCACGATCTTATATCTTAAATTTCGCGATGTACATATAATGTTGTTCTAAAAATAAAAGTGAGTGCGAGTTGAGATCAGTTTCGTGACAAATGCAAGAGGTATAGCTTCGTCATAAAATTGCCAAGTTGTGTGCCTCACTTTGAAGCGTTGGTATTAGTATTGATTTTCGAAGTACATGCTTGAAAATAAAATAGGATGTTGATAATATATGATGGCCTATAAAGTTATGCTCGCCTATCAAAAAATAGCCAAATCAAAATTTATTGATATAAAATACGACTACGACAGTTGTTCATCATAATAGGGGAAAGCACATGCATGAAACTTGAATGGAGCTAAAAAAAGTTAATCATTTATTAATGTATTTATTTGAGCTGGGTTTTATGTTGTAATTGAAATTGTAAAAATGAAGGCCAGTACTATGTTATATTCTTATGTATGTATATCTATTTTATAAGCCACTTTATATAGGGCGATGATTTTTTGTACTACTTTTGACGTAGGCTTTTTTTTAAGTATTAACAATTAGATTGAACTAATCGTAAGTTTACATTTTAGTGACAGCGTAATATGATATGAGCAAAGTTAAATAAACCATGCAAGAGTCGTATCGTTTGGTATTTGGTATTGTAGTTTACAATTTAATTTCTAAACAGTTTTCACGAAGTTCCAAGCAGTATCATCCAACCCCACGAAATAATTTTGACGTATGCATGTAAAAATCAGATTCCAAGATTATATGGTATGACTATAAGGATATTTGGAAATGGGTAAGTATCAAAAGCGGACTCATATTGATTAAATGTATATTGTATAGTGTGGCTCAGCTCATAATATCAACAACTTATCAAAAGTCGAGTAAATAGTGTTTGGTTCTGGTTCACGGAACAAATTATAGGCTAGGCAAAGCAAAGTCTTGATTTATCCTTACTCGTGCGTGTTCCATAATAAGTTAATTGATATGGCACACTGTAATTCACAGCAGCTTACTGTGTTGACCAACTTGTGAAGCTTATGAAGTTCGCGATATTCAAGGTCTGCTCTAACAGCAGATGAATGGCTGCTGTTTTCAAAGAACAAACTTACAAGAGCCGCATTCTTGTATTCCAATACTTACAATAATACATTCATGAAACTTAATGACGATAGCTGATAACAGCTTGTATTCATGAAATCTATACACGTATGTGATGTAGATATGGCTAACTCACGCCCACAACTGGTGTTGGGAAGCCATATGTAACTTGTTGAACTCCCAACTTTGTTTTATCCTTTGGTGTTCGTTCAGTTCGTTTCTGTCATTAGTATGATACTGGGTTTTAGACGTAGTAACAGTTTGAGACAATAAAACTATCTGATCTGAGCCAGTTTTTGGTTTATTTTGATTTTTAAAATGGCAAATTCAAAACAAGAAATTGAAAGTTTGGAATCTCTTTTGGAGTCCAACTTGCCAAACGAAGAGTTGAAACAAGCATGGAGACTTCTTTATGGATCTGAATACCCCCCAAGGTCATATATTTGTAATCATGTTGTCAAAACTGTCAATGTTTTATACTGCATGGAAATATAATGTTGAATGCATAAATTTTTACATGTTTCAGTGAGCTAACCATTCCAAAAACGGTTACAGAACTTGCCTCTGCATCTAAAATTCAACTCAAAACTTATCAGTTCACTGCAGCTCAAGAACAGCTACGACCTCCACGAAAGGTCCGTATAGGCTTGTTCCAAAATCAACTTCCGTTGGCCACCGATGCTCCCGTTGGAGAGCAAAGGGCTGCTCTGCATAAACTTGCTGAGAAGGCGATTGAGGCAGCTGCACAATGTGGAGTAAACGTTTTCTGTTTTCAGGAAACCTGGAGTACGTCAAGAACCATCATTACATTCAACATCTTACAACTCTCGTAGTTTTCTAATTGTAAATAAAACCGTTTCTGTATTTTTTACTTTTCAAACTTAGCGATGCCTTTCGCATTTGCTACAAGGGAAAGACTACCTTGGACTGAGTGTGCTGAATCTGCTGAAGAAGGACCAACTACTGTACTTTTGAAAGATCTTGCTAAACGACACAACATGGTTATAATCAACCCAATACTTGAAAGGGATGCTGGAGACGTGCTTTGGAACTGTGCAGTCGTTATTTCAAACTCTGGACAAATAATTGGCAAATCAAGAAAAAACCACATTCCACGAGTAGGTGATTTTAACGAATCAACTTACTACATGGAATCTACACTTGGACATCCAGTCTTTGAAACACAATTTGGGAAAATTGGAATCAACATTTGCTACGGCCGTCACCATCCTCTTAACTGGGCAATGTTTGGACTAAACGGTGCAGAAATCGTGTTTAACCCATCTGCGACCGTTGGAGCTTTGAGTGAACCTCTTTGGTCCATTGAAGCGAGAAACGCTGCAATTGCAAATCATTACTTTGCATGTGCCATTAATCGAGTGGGAACTGAGATCTTCCCAAATGAGTTTACATCCGGTGATGGAAAGCCAGCTCATAAAGATTTTGGACACTTTTATGGATCTAGTTATGTGGCAGGACCGGACGGCTCGCGTTCCCCGGTAAGATTTTTGACAGAAAATTAAAATTTTATCATTTCACAATGTTTTGCACGATAGCTCTTCTTTTTGTAGGGTTTATCGAGAGTGACCGATGGGCTTTTAGTAGCAGAATTGGATTTGAATCTCTGTCGCCAAGTAAAGGACAAGTGGGGTTTCCGGGTAAGATTTTTTTGCCGTACAACATTGTAATATGAAGGAACCGGTGCAACACTTTTATTCTCGATCTTTAATTCATTCCTTATATGGTTTAATTTATTCCATCATAGATGACCATGAGATTACCAATGTATGCTGAACTTTACACAAAAGCCAGTAAGCCAGATTACAAACCACAAGTGGTGAGTGAAAAGGAACGCCCTACCAGAGAAGATTAATATTGCCTAAATATCCAATCAAAGATATCTGTTCTTTATTAAATAAAATTGTTATAAATTGGATTCTCATTTCACCCCAAAGATTCTATTAAAACATAGACCTAAACTAGTTCTTTGTAAACTAGTTTATTTTATTTTGAAAAATTTGAATAAATAAATACATAAATTATCTTTCTTTCAAACAATTGTCTTCGTCATCACTTTGATAACAACACTCTAAAGTGGCTAATTAGTCTTGGCCCAAAATGGAAAGAAGCTGAATCCAAACAATTTCTCTGGTGGCTTAGTTTCCACTGGATCAAGACATCCGTTCGATTGAATCCATTTGGTGTAGTAAGACACTTGTGTGTATCTATATTATAATATTCAGTATAAAAAGGGATTATCATCATAGCTTATCAGGAGCGTGGTAAATAATGTAATTACAATTATAAGTGAAAGCTTAACATAAAATATCTTACACTCCGGGAAATTTAGGCCTTGCGCATCCACTATTACACAAATAAACAAAAAATGAATATCAGTCAAAACCCCACATTCGACAATTTATAAAGAGACTGCGAAAATTACTTACATCCCCCAAGATACTACCCCTGTTAGGACACCGTCGCAAACTAGTGGTCCACCTGAATCTCCTACGAAATAAGAAATACGAAATCAAGTTTTTAACCCTTCTGGAAGTATAATTTATAATTTGTCTCATTTTCATTTTTTAATGAACTATTTTACCTTGACAAGAATCAGTGCCTCCCTCCGAGAAGCCAGCACATAGCATAGCTTCCGTAATTTCTGATTTTCCATAATAGTCCATGCATTTTTGGTCAGTCATTGTGGGTACAACTGTGTACATAAGGGACTTGGAAATGCTGCCACCTTCTTTTGTTGACCCTGAAGTTTAATAGTTAGATACATTATCCAGCTACATTATAATTTGATAAGAGTGATCCGATGTCTTGTTACAAAATCATTACCCCAGCCGCTGATTATGCAATGGGTATCCGATGGTATGTCTGACTTGAAATTAGGTAGAGGTACATCATTTACATTCACTTTATATTGGATTGGTGACGTCAGCTACATATTTAAGAATTAGAGCATACAGTAAAGCAACTTTTTAACTTGAGTACGGTTTTTTTAGTTGAATTGCATTGTTTTAAAAGTTGCATAAAAGATGGTCCCCTCACCTTCAAAAGTCCTATATCGTTTTCTATCGTATCCGGATTATACCCAGGATGAATTATAATTCGTTTTACTTTGAACTCTGAAGCAAGTGGATCCGTGCGAAGAGTTATAGATCCAATTCTTATCACAATATCCCTGTTGCTGCGTCTGCAAATATGACGTAGTGGCTTCATTAAATTAAACTTCACTGATTAAGGTGATAATGCAATTTAAATAAATTTACCTTTCCAAGCAATGTGCCTATATCAGAAGAACTTATGAAGACTGACTGCTCAGATAAAAGCAGTAACTACACATTTAAAAAGTCATTCCGGTAGTGAGGCGGCAGTGTGATAAAAATTCAATCAAGTTCAATGGATGTTGCAAAAGAAAGTACTAATAATCTAAGAGTTATGTGTGTAAAGGATAAGGGATTAATGGCAGAAAAAACTTAAAAAGGAACAATTTGTTGAATAGTTATCACAAATGCGTCTCTTTCTGAAAATATCTGAGCAGTCAGTCTTCATAATATCTAATGCTAAAACTCATACAGCAGTCACTACGCACTGGCCAACGACAGCTCCACCACAGTAGTGAGTCTTGGTCCCGAAGAATGACACCTTTTGAATGGAAACTTGGTACGGAAACTCCCCATGGACAGCTATATGATTTGATTGCATTCAATTAATATTTTTATCGAACTTTACAATACCGGTCACTTAATTCAGATAGATTCAATACCTGGCCTTCCCCCAACTATTCTATCACCAGGTTTCACAAACTGATGAACGTATTGGTCTCCCGTTCTTTTTAGCAAGCTGGTTGGAATCCTTGGAATGAAAGCCCAGCCCTCTGCATGACCAGAAAAGTGAGAAACGACATAACTTTCCCATGATTAAGAACTTGAGTTAACTAAAATTTAGTAATGAGAACTAACCAAGAACCCATGCTAATATTATTACTGCGGCAATCAGCAATAATCTTAGGATATCCGATATCTTCATTGTTGAAAACTTTTTATGTATATCAAAAGTCAACAGCTATGTACAGTACAGCAAATTGCTTTTTACTCGTAAACATACATAATGCAACCCGTGGAATGGTGCAACTGCTTGAAAATCTGAGATTATCTTGATTCGTGCATCTTGATCAAAAGCATTTAATACGTCATATACACCTGTAGTGACAATGTTATTTTACCTTGAGCATTTTAAAGTATATAAATAACTCTGGACGAAAGTCGACAAAAGGTAACGGGTGATACATGCTTGGGACGCTGTCTGCTACTGTAAAGGGCCTGAAAATTGGACTAGTGAAATGCATATTAGGTGAGATGGATGTAATGAAATGAATGTCCACTAGCTCTTGCCTTGCTTGTTTCATACCATCATAAAGTTCCATAATATGAAGGAAGGGAGTACTTTATACAATCCCTTCTACTTCTAGGCAAGGTTCTCATCGATGCACTTGTTTGACAAACCTGGCTTTTCGTTGGCAGCATTCCTACCTACTTCATGGTGTAAGTGAGGAACTTGAAGTGAAGTAAAAATAATTTAGTTGGTCCCCAAATTGGAAGCAAAAATGGAGCAGTAGGTCATTTGAGATCACAGTGGACTGTAGGGCTAATAACGAATGTATGATTTTACATTTTGTACAATAATGAATGCAGTCATGAATCAAACATTTTTGGCTAGCAATGGCATATGCTTTCGATTCGAAAAACAGCTAATGTATGAATAACTAACGCTACACAATCAATTCCTGCATGCTTTCTTTTATCCATACAATTTGTACTGGGAATGTGAGAAACTCAAATCGTAGTCAAAACGCCGAGATACGACAAAGTCTTCCGTTTCATGCAAATGGGATACTTCCTGTACTTGATAGATATTAGATAGTTCCCAACCAAGAGAGTTTTAACTTGTTTGGTTGTATCAGTTCTACACATCTAGTTGTACACGATAGTTTTCATGATCTACCTCAAACCTTAATGAGCCTTAACTCATGCAACGTAATTTTCATAGGATGGGAATGGTGAAGAGGAAGAATTTCATGTACCTAACCACGAGTAATGCGACTTCTCATGATCTGGCACAGTTAGTTCAAAGTAAAAAAAAAAACTTCCAGCAACTTGTTTTCCTGGAGATATCAGTCAGAAGCAAAAGGCTCTTTTAAAAAATGAATAAGTATTTAACCCAAAGCGAGGGAAGGACCAAATCGCATCCATATAGATATGTAAATTTACATCCGGCCAGTTTTAGACCTGTTGCCAGGCTTGTCTTTCCTTCACTTCATATTTTCGGCTCGGCTACAATTTCGTCTATACACAAAGTTTACAGGACTAGAGCATACAGCCAAGACAAAAAACCAAGGAAAAAAGTTATATTCTTCAATTTCTATCATCTACCTATGTTTTGTACTGTACAACAAAGCAGTAAGAGTGGAGCAAACGCTTTGACTTCAGTTTTAGCTGGATGTGCAGATTGATTTCAGATAAGAAATTAAAGCAGATTTCATCTCAACACTAGTTTTAATCTTATGTGTGTGAGAACAAGGTTCCATAAATTTCGCAAGTTTAGATACACCTTTTCTCCGGGACTCACGAATTTCCCACGGCACCTTAGTAATAAGCACCCTTGATTCAAGTTCTCACTGACATAATTACATCGGTTTTCAGCTTCATTCTTAAACTTGCGTAAGTTGACCTTTAATATGTTGCATTAAGTATTGCATACATTTCAAGTACACAACAAAGTATTACAAATTATGAAAGCGCATGCGCGTAATTGCATGCAGGCAGACCATCACTATCAATTACTTAACTACATGTAATACATAAAACATGGATATTGGTCAACAAAGTTGAGATGAGGTTCGATTTGCATGCGTGGATTCTTCCCATCCAATTCATACCTAAAATATTCATCCTAACCAACTATCGAATGATGAAACACAATGAAAGGTTAAAGATTTTGAATTCGGAAATCTAAAACTAACACGCTTCTGCATCATTTTAGCTTAGCTAATATGAATTTTCCATGAACACGACAATTAGCGGCGCCAAATACTTACAACAGTACAAAGATTCTGATTATGTAGATACTTGTGATTTGCTTAATGTTCATTTCATGCTTATCGGCTTATCGTCTGTGAATATCGATGCGATATCCTTTAGCTCAACAAGAACCAGACAGAGGAAAGTGCGTACGTGCGAGCGACGGACTCATACTTTTTGAGTGCATTATGCATAAAATCTCAAAACGCATGGGGTAATATATACATCCAAGATGTTTGGTAGGATTCTCTGAACTGATGGAGTTTATTTACGTTCTGGGATGCTTGGGCTTCTAGGCTATTTGTTGTTATTCTGTCGTCTTGCTCCACTCTGACTTTCTTCCAGTTTCCTGTTCAGCTAATAATGCAGATGTACTTTAAATTAATTGTTGGCCATATTTTTAGTGAACCCCATTCGTTATCGATAAGTTAATTGTATTAGCAAAAGGGAAACGGTGAAGAAGACAAATTAACCACCGATTCTAGAATCAAGGAAATAAGTTTCAGTATTCCTTGATCATTTGTTAGTTATTTACGATATTTGTAGGTTCTACGTCCTCAAATATTCACAGTAAACAATGTTAGTTAACTTGTCTGTGATGTGTGATAATAGTTATATTTACATCAGGGAAAAGCGATCGGGATCGATAGGATAGGGATTGAAAACGGAGGATGGATCTCTGTGATAAGTAGATTTCTCCAGGAAATTTGGACTTTTGGTTTGATATTTGATAAGTAAGAATGTAATAAGCATAATATATATTTGATTAAATGGTTTGTTGTTTGGTTTTCAGTTTGTGAGCACATTTATGTAACATTGTTATTGTATGTTGGCCATTAACTGATAAGCATCCTTTTTTATTTTAAGGGCGTGAGGATTAATTGCTGATTGAAGAAAGTTGGGAACAGGGAGGTAGGAGGTCATTGTTGTTGCGACTGATTACATCACATGGTGGAACAAACATTTATGATCGTTTATCGTACCTCGTGACATTGCAGAAGTATTCTGGTGTCTGAAAATGGAAGGAGGTTTTCGTTAATCTATTGGTGTGTAACCGTAACCTACATCACTCCAGATTCTGCAGTCTAGTCTTTAGCAACTCGGCAAAATGAAGTCAGAGCCGATGGATGTCTGTCCCACCCCAACTATGGATTCCGGGGTAAACAATGCCAGACATCAATTTTGTATTCATTATTCCTTGCCCTCGTATTTCTGAAATCAGTAAATTCCTATATTCCAAACTTGTGTTGGAAGGTGGAAAGTAATAAAAGGAATTAAATTGGTTATTAAGCTAGCTGCCTGCATTGCATGCGTTTATTGTGTAGAAATGCTGAGCTAAGGGCACACTCGTATGGAGTACAGATGTCCGTATATGTTTGTAATTTCGTGTTTTTTTTCAGTTTGTTTCTGAATGTGAGGAACTGGGAAGAGTGTCTGACTTAACAGTTGATGTAATAAGAAGTCTTATAATACTTTGGGATAAACTGCAGAAAGGCAATGAAGCAGGTGACTTTGGGGATGTAGACAAATGTCTAGAGTCACTTTTAATGTGAGTATTTTAAAGTTTATAATGAAATCCTCTTTCTTCAGCTCCAATTTTAAGCCTACTACAATGGGAACATTATTACATCCTTGATTTTTCAATTTTTCTTTAGATGTACTGCTCATTTGCTTCTCAACCCTCATTATTTGAAACCAAAAAAGGTGCCCCCAAACTGCAGATCTGATTTAAAAACTGCTATTCATCAGTGTGGATTGAAATTTAGTGACTCTGCAAAACGTAAAAATATTTGTTTGGGATTAACGGATGTTGTTTGCCAACCTTGGACAACACCGGAGTTCCTTAAAGTCCACGGTGGTCTTAAACCTGATACATCGAATTTAAATGTTTCTCCGACAGGTACAATTATTTTCCCCAT
>JAQGAP010001683.1:0-18560 GCA_034697805.1 Orchesella bifasciata
ATGCGGAGATCCATGCTATCCATCTGCTTTTAAAGCTGACATAAGGAAGTTTTAAAGTGACAACCAACTTCCGTTTTTCTTTTAGCTAATTAAACTCTCTTTTTTGTACTCATCTCTGCAACAAAAACATTTCACCGAAGAATGGATACATGTATAATACATTTATACCCATTTATTTTCAGGTGTTCTGTCGATCCTTACCTCTTTGAGAACTTCAGAACGGCAGATAGTGATCTGCTTACGGCCCAGTTCAAAGCATTCAAGTTTCCTGATTCCAATTATGTTCTGTTCAGGGGCACCGTAAATGTTTGTTTGGAGTCTTGTGAGCCGGTAAGGTGGAAGTTGAATGCTTCACATCATTAAGTGATTCTTGTAAGATGCCTCGAGGTCATCAATTTGTATTTTAAACCCTCCTTTTCCAGACTGACTGCAGCAACGGACAGAAAGGTTACGGAAGAAGAAGAAGACGTGACTTGTCATCAGCATCATCCTCTTCATCTGAAGAGAAAAGTCGGTTGTACGAAGTGCAGATGACAACGCTGATTCGCATGGCGAAATCCGACTTGGATGAGGAGGACGGGATGAATCCCTACATTCTCAAATCTCAACCTTCTCAATCCAACAATAATAATGCAATGTTTTCATTACTCCGTAAGGCTAGGGAGCCAGGTGCGGATCAAGTGGGCTATGTAGCAGCTAACAGAGCTCTTTCATCATCCCAAACAACACCTTCCCATGCAATTCTTCTCTTCCTTAGTTTTATTGCCACCAGTAGTATACTCGCGACCCTGGCTTTAAGATCATAGGCAATACAGAACATTATGCTCGTAAAGAAGTCAGAAAAGGCCATTAGTATTGCAAATTTATTACTAAACCGCAACTATTACTAAATCCTTGCATTTCATTTTAAGAAATGCTTGCGGACGGAGGGGTGGTGCCTTCAATAACAATAATTTTTTTAGTCAGCCGCGCATTATCGTACTGAATTTTCAATTACAAAATGGCAACTTTAAGTATTTCAATGGAAGAGGAAGGAAGAACAAAATGGCTTATTTTATTACCACAATTATTCATCATGCATATGGATAGAGAGATAGCACACGATAGATATATTTTAGGTGAAGGATGCTGCCATCATCATCATCATAACATATACATATAATATGCATGAAGTACTGACTTGAAACTGTTTGAAACAAAAAAGCCAAGGTGCAAGGGAAGGATGTTTTTTGTGAATGCATAACAAAAAATATAATGCTTATCATTTTACCCAATGATAAACCACGTATTAGTATTTTGTAAATCATTTTTTACGATGAAGGAGGAGTCCTTAACAAAACTTACCAAATGCTAACTAGTCTTTTAACCACTGCTACTTACTTATACTTTACTTATACACCTGTACTAATCACACAAGTTCGATTGTTAATAATTACTATTACGTATTATTATTTGTTGTCTGTATAACCCTGTTCATTCATCATACTCATAAAAGACATAAAGATTACCAATATTCATGTCATATCCTCATTACCATCAATGACAATTAATTTTAATAATAATTCGAAAAGGAAAAGATGAAATGTGTTGAAGTGTCATGTTGTGTTATTCCTTTTTGTTGTTTGTTTTTTTTTGTTCGACGAAGACTTGTGGAAAGTGAAGATTCCTTACGGGAACTGATGCTACTTTTTTTTACTTATTACCGTGTCTAGAGTAAGGTTTTTGTATGCAAGTATATCATTAATTAGGAAACAGAAAAGAACCCGTATTGTATTACATAATAATTAACAAAAATGTACACCAATCACAACCACACAGAGAGTAACCTTTTTATTTACTAAAAATGACTTATTAATCAGTTAGGGGATAGTAGTTGTAGTATTTAATGAAAAGTTATATGGTTCTCGTGTACATAGAATATACCGTAGAATTATTATTCATTAATATTTTTGTATGAAAAATGTACGTAACGTTCAGCGCAGGTTAACTCATGATTATTGTCCAGTTTTGAAGAGATGACAGGGATTATTTCAAGAAGAGAAAAGTATGACTTCTTACAATGAACATTATAATTACTAAAAGCTTATAACAAACTCACATACGTATTCCTATACGAGAATCCAATATATGCTGTTTTAAAAAGAAGGAAAAAAGCAATAAAAACGTAATTTTTTAAAAGAAAAAGAGTGTAAGTTATCTCCATTCTTGTTATGCAAGCTGAGTAACAAAAAGTTCATCAGTGGGAAAGGACCAAGTGATGAAACTGTCAAATCTTGAAGTTTCAAGAATCCTCATGTTTATACAATATCTCATCCCTATTCCTTATTTCCATGTTATGACATGAACATTTTCGCATGCATGATATCATATCTCCAAGTGTTGCTTTTTCTTTACTCATTGTTCCATTGTCGACTTTGTTGCTCTTTCACAAAATGTTAGTCAAAATGAGCATCGCATTCACATTTATATTTACTAGATACGGTGGGTTTCTTTATAAAAACAGAGCATTTCTCTACGCATACGGTCGATGAATTCAATGAAAAAACGAGACTTTTTTGATGCGTTACGAAGTGATAGCACTTGTATGCATTGTAATCATAATCAAGGATCGGATGCCCAGACTCATTGCATAATGAAAAGCATATATGTATATATTTCAAAAGAAACGCTTTATGTAACCGTCGGTGTGTGTAGTTCAAATTCCATGAAATTCCTAAGCAGCACCAAACCGAGAACAAAAGTCAGCTAATGTGAAAACGTAATCCCTGACTGTTGATAGAACATAAAGACAGCTTACACAGCGAGTCATTATCATCAGATTCATGAATACAAACAACATTATATCTAGGCACACACAATCTTTTACGTAACAGGCTTTTTGTGGAAAGAAAACGGGGATTTTATACAGGAATTCTTTTTATATAAAAAGACAAGAGAGGAAAAGAACATTTCCTTACAAGAACTATAAGATCCTTAAGATGATGGAGGAAGAATAAAACTCCAAGAAGAAAGCACTCTTTGTAAGTGCATTAAAATAATGTGTATATCCTCTCCTCTCGTTCCTTGACTTGTTCCTTTTTATGAGCTTTATGTTTCCATAAAAAGTCTTGGTTGGGTTTTTCTCGTTTGTATTATCCAATTTTGAACAAAATATTACATTTAAACCACACATTCAAGTAATAACGCATGCCTATTATTTATAAAACGAAAGTACGCTAAATTAAAGGATGTAAACTTGTCAAATATTTTACTAGTTTTTTTTTCTGTGAGCATCGTGAATCGCGCTCGGGTATTATATAATTTTTATTAACAATAATTCCAAGTTTGTGGAGGAGTCATTTCAGGAAATTCATATCGCATTTGGCATCAACAACAACACAGTTGGATAATATATGATGATTATAATCATGTGAACGAGCACAACTACGACAATTTCTGGGAATGGGCAAGTTGCAGTAAAAATGGTATTGATAATACATTTCTAGCATTAACCGAGCTACAACAAGCAAATGGATAAGGAAGCAAGCCTTTTGCAAAAGTTACGCTTTGAATTAGATTGCGCATCGGCGGATACACGGTAGAAGGAACAAAAAAGGTTTCCCACGGAGAATTTTTAATGAAAACCGAACATCATCATCATAAAAAGTTGTTAACAAAGCTGTGGCTTTGCATTGATTTGCCCCTTCCTCATTTCTGTCCAAGTTGTTTCAATGAGAACTTACACTGAATTATGGATATAAGAAGTGGGCAAGCTAAAGTGTCATTGAAGAGCCATGAAGATGCCACAAAATAAGCACGTCTTTATGACCTTAGCGTGAAACAAAGACTACCAACCCTATACCAGTGCATTTCAGGATGCATCTCGGAAATGGTAGGTGCTATGAAGCTGATGTTTACAATAAATGATACGGAAACAACAAATTTGTGGTCTAGGACTGTTCTTTTCAAGAAAGCTTCGGGAAGAGGAATGTGCTAGCCAAAAGCATTATAAAAAATTAAACTTCAGTGTACAGCATAGACTTTGTGATGATTTTGATGCAGCAGAGAACCAAAGGGCAAAAGGGAAAAGTCAACTCATGTATACTTTTTACATTGAATCCATGCTCTCAATTCAACATCAACTTTGAGCTGGATATGTAGGTATGTATTGCAGCAAGGGGTGGTTTTCACCCCTCGCTACTACTAAGCTAAGCTAAGGTATTACATTTTATGTTACACGTAGAGAGCAGCAAACAATAAACAACTTTACCTGTAGATTCTCACTGACTCCTATTCATACAATAAAAATACCACCTGTTGCAGTGCAGTGGAAGCGATTGCTTATTGCACCAAACAAACAACCACCACCACAGCATCATTATATTGTTGATACATACTGCGTTATCATCATTATGTATGAGACATGTAAAAAACGAGAAAATACCCTAAACCGCAGAGACGCAATGCAACATGCAGGACGGTAATAAAAACCCTCCATGTAGAAATTCATATGCATTCTGATTATACACGTAAACATACCTTAAGACATATTTCTGTAATCATCAAAAGAATGCATAAATTTTTCGAAAATAAAAATATATAATAATAGTGTGTATGTGTGCTTATTAAGGAATTATGCCGTCATCACTGTTTATATCTTTAGACATAATACATTACATTGTGATATGATTTTTAAAGTATCCATATCCGCCACAAGGAAGGTTAAATCTGGCATTAGATAAGAAAAAATTGGGATATTTTGTGGTAAAGTGGTTCTGTGAATCCTAAAAACTTCAACATAATCAGCGGCATCATTATATTCGTTATACTCATTGTAACACGAAAAAAAGTCAACCACCATGACTTGTGGATTTGTAGAATTTTGCAATGAAGACTTTCCAACCCCTCCGAGACTGCCACCACCCCCACCAATATTGTCCTACTATTTTGAGGATAATAAGTTGAATA
This sequence comes from Orchesella bifasciata, assembly GCA_034697805.1. Lineage (NCBI taxonomy): Eukaryota > Metazoa > Arthropoda > Collembola > Entomobryomorpha > Orchesellidae > Orchesella > Orchesella bifasciata. The sequence continues at coordinate 4,948 of JAQGAP010001683.1, forward strand.
GCACGTTTTATTGTGACTTTTGCTCAAACTTGGAGGCTGCCTTGGACCCACTTAATACGCTTGGTAACGCAGCAGGTGGAAAAGCAGGAGGGCTACTATCACCCTCGCAAAATATTACACTTATTTTACTCATTGTGGCAATGGTATCTGCAGCATTGGGATCTGTGGTCACGATGGTGTGGAGGAAGTGGTTCCGGTGTCGCGATGGAGGGTGCGTAAATATGATTATAGTCTAGTTAGTTACGCTTAATGCTTGCTACGCAGTATACGCAGAATGACTATAAATAAACGAAAATGTATAATAGCTTTCATTCGTTTCAAGTAAATACAGAATGTTTAATAATTTATCGTATTTGACGTTTTCAGAATTCTATCAAAAGCATTTGGGGCATCACACTCGTCTCACTCAGCCGACATATCGTCATCACCAGAAGGTCGCCGCAGATCGCGAACAGCATCCCTGGGTTCTGGATCGGCATTGCAGAATTTGCAAAAACGGCTCTCCAGCTCAAGTTTCATAAGCAGGCGATCCATTTATCCACATCACGCAGGCAATATAATTTCCCAACACGGAAGTCATCTCCGCACTGGAGGACAATCCATGTCGAACAATACCTACTGTGAATGCCCTTCCTCCATGATGATGATGGTGTGCCCAGATTCTACAGGCGGAGTAAATAATACTATCAATAATGCTACTTCGCCAGCAGTATCTACAACCACTTCAGCCGTGAGCCTTTCTCCGTGTTTGGCTATCAATCCCACCGCTCCCACAGCATCCACTTTGAGCATCAACACCAGTGGAAATGTATACGCTGAGCTTGACCCTGTTTCTACTCCTGCAGTTGTGGTTCCACGTGGAGTAGCTCCACCAACGACCTTGATGATGCCAATGATTATAAATCCAAATGGAAGTGGTATCATAGCTTCACCAACTGTGAATCAATATGTTGTAAATCATAGAAGACGGCAGCCTGCACCTTTACCTCCGATTCCAACGTCAGAAGCATCCATCCTAGCAAATAATGCATTAAATATAAGCAACTGTGCCAATAGTACTTCCAATAATAGTTCTATTCCATCAAACATTTTGGCTGGAATTAATCACGGTTCGATAGGGGTAATACCATCTTTAAATGGGTTTGAAAACAACCAAATGGAAATGAATGATCTAAATGATATTTACTATTCAGACTTGGATTGCAAACAAATTCAATTCTAAATTAAGGTAAAAGATGTTTGAACGAAGATTTGCTTCATAATGTTTCAGAAATATAAATTGCAAAAGCGTATAGTTTTGTGATTTATTTCCGACAACTACTGACCGTGTGAATAAGATAAAGTGAATGCGTAGGAACTTTACATTTATATATTTAAATACGTACAAGAATGCGAAAACCAAAAACTTCATTGCCTATTTGCTGATATGAATCCCTTAAAGTAAAATGGTTTATGAATCTAGGTTAAGTTTGGAGAAAGCAATGATTTTTACGAATCAACCGTTATATTTCCAAACATGAAATAAAACGGCTTTCACTTTGTTGCATCCTGATAAGATTGTGCATACGCGGATTATATCGATAAATTTTAGTCATAATAATTGTTATTGTAGAAATATGTAGTGAATTTAATAGTTACAGTAAATATAAAACTTAATCGGTAATTTGTAATTTGTTTTTTTGATAAACGGTCATCAATGAAATGTATTGCATTATGATGCTTTAATGTTTGTAGCATTCCAACCAACTTTTTAAAGTGTATTTATACTTTGTACTTCTGTTACTTACGGGCTTACACTCTAATTATTATAAAACAAGCTATCAGTAGATATTTTAAACTTTAAAGTTTTATAATGCTAAATTGTATTTATTGTTGTAATAATCAAAGTTGAATTTAAAATTAAATTGCGATACAAACATTCAAACTCGTACAATATAATCAAAAAGTGCATGAAATAAAAATGTAATGCAGTTGATTTAACTAAAACAAGTAACAACAATCAAATACAGCATACAGAATATATAGGTAAGTGTAAAAATGACACTAGCAGAAATTATTATATTCGAAATTTTTGGGCAACTGGCTGCTTGATTTTTGATGACAGCAATCATGCTAGCTGGGGCCTTCTTTGCCAGCTCAAGGTTAGAAGAATTCCTGCAAGAGACCAATTTTAATTAATTAAAAAGAAATACCTTTTCTACTTTTGCACAGAGTTATGACATGAGTAGTACATGATTTTCATCAATTTCATGCAAATTTCACCAGCCGCGAGCTCGCAGCTACATGCTTTAACTTACGCTGGTGGTATAACCGTCTTCTTCTAGTGACTGGGTGCTTGCAGTGACGTCATTAAAAATGGGATAAGAGGAATGATTGTTTCCTGTTGTTAACAATGTGTTGCTAATAGTCTCGTAGGTGGTAGTCAAACTTTCAAAATTCAACACATTATCCCTAGCTTCTTGCGTGAAAGTTTTCTGAATTCCCTGAGCATCTACTGATATATTTGCTTCCATTCCGAATTCAAAGGTAGCGTCAGATGCAGCAACCGCAGTGTTGCTTGGAATCGTTGAATAACTATTTCTGAAGTCAAAGAGAGGACATTGAGAATCAGGCACCGAGGGTGAAATTGCAGGTCCAGTTGAATTTAAAGCTGTAACGTCGTTGCTGGAAGGAGGTATGAGGGGAAAGAGTTCAGAAAAGTCCCGGATTTCATCTTGCAACTCATTTGAAGGCATAAGCTGGTCAAGCCCAGAGGGATCTTGTGAAAATAGATCATACATAATCTTCTCGACATAAACGTTGTTGTTACTGTCAGTCATAAACGAAACGGATTTTTTCTTTCTAGTTGTAGTTGCAGCTTGAGTCAGTAACGACGACCTAGGTTGTTGATTTGCAAAATATTCACTTTCACTGCATTGCTCCGAATTGGTGATATTCGTGGCAGTCCTGGTTTGTTCATTAACATAGAGTTGGTGACAAACTCTATTCGGTACACCGAAGGGAAAGTCTTGAGCGTCCAAGGTTGGTATTGGTGGCATTTGGGTTGTAGTTTCACTCCTGGAGATATTGGAGTTAAAATCTTGTCCAGGCTGAAACATGGTTCTGGTTAAATTTGAATCTGATGATACGGAGTCTCCCAATATAATATCCATTAGTTGAGCAATAGAATATTTCTTTGTTATCGCAGGATCCGCAAATTGATCTCTTGAGACCCATCTCCCTTGCATCACGCATCCATAGTCAAGTCTCTGAGGAGTCCACAGAGGCTCTTCCCCGTTTTGATTGTTTACGGATGGAGGCTGGACTCTGTTAATTAGTGATCTAACCGGAGCACCGCCTGAAAAATCACCATCGATGTATCCTTTTTGCCGACCGCCATTTGTTGGAAAATAGTTTGGAGAGGTTACACTAAATATAAAAGTTCTTTCAGTCAACATTTTTCCGAACTACTACATTCCTCTTAAGTAAAATCATACCACAAATCACTTGAACTGTTGAGCTATGAAAAACAATGCCATAAGCATTTCAAACATTATATAACCTGCTACCACTGCTGCTGCCAGTCATTGATGCAACTTCCTGTTGAACAATACTTGCATCCTGGCGAGTCATCGGATAACCCGAGCGAAACCACATCGAACTTGATTTTGATCCATAGCCTGAAGACGACTGCGTACTCATATTATACACAGTTGAACATTTAGCACTTTTTACTGGCTTTCTCCCAGACCCACAATAAGACGACCAAAACTCAGCTTCAGATTTTCTCTTCGGAAGCGTAATATTTTGGGAAATTGGTTGCAACACATTTCTCGACATGGGACCCCTCGGCAGAGAAGTTCTAACCAAGCGTGGAACGCTATTAATTGTGGTCTCATAAGAAGTCACTCTAGTTTGTCTAGATCCAATTGGGCTTTCCGTTAGTTGCTGTTGATTAAATAATGAAGGCGCAGGTTGATTTTCATTGGAAGTCATGGGGCGCTTAAAATAAGCTGAAGTTACTTCAGCACCACCACCACGCGGCATTGAAGTGGAGTCGGTGGTCGGTAATTTATTCATTAGTAAGGCTTGTGCACGCGCATGAATAAATTGTTGCTTCAGCCTTTCATTTTCATGACGTACCATCTTCCATTTTTCAAACTTTGGTTGCTTCCTCCTCGTCGGTTGGAGTCCAGTTACGATTGATAAATCATCTAACCGTTCTCGATTCAGCCCCTTTTTGGAATATTTCCGCTTAATGTTCAACATCTTCTTTACAAAATATCGTTTCAAAACGCAGAAAATTTTGGTGGTAAAAAAAGCAATAAAAACAGTCTCAATTATTCAACAACTTCAGGAAAACGGGCTAGGTGTAAACAAAGCAGTCGAACGCTGTTGCATTAACAAAATGAAAATCGTCAAAGCAGTAAAAGCAAAAAAGGGGATGCACAGCGCTTTGCATCTATTTCAAAAAGGGCGGTTCACAATCCGCTTTGAATTTGATTTTTTCAGTGTTTCAAAACATTTTCAAATGCAAGCTAGCAGCGCTCTGAATAAAAGTTGAGTGTGAAAACACCATATAAAAATTAGCAGCGTGCACGACAGTTTTCTCTGGACATTTAGCTTGCAAAATGTAGCAGTGCTTTCTTCACTTTCTCCTTTCCATATTTTTTGGCTTTCAATAAGCTTTTCCATGATGCATAATATGCATGATGAATCAGTAAAGCTTTGTCTACTTTTAAGCGTTGGTTTGTAGAGCTCAAATTGGCAAAAACTTCAACATCATTCCGCCCCACACGGAGAAACCTTACAAGAGCGGTTCGGACTCTATCTACAGAGGATATCCTTGCTCAAATATATTTGGCTGATTTGATGCATAATATGCTACACATTGCACTTACTATATGTATAATCTTATACGGTGAGAATGAACTGTCATTGTAAAACAGGATGGACTGGACTTTACGCAGAACGTACTGACCATGTCTGTTGTTGATAAATGAAGCAAACAAAATTTGCCACATCAGTTTTAAGGAAGGTGACAATCTAAAGTGAACCGAGAACGAGTTCAAGCTTTCCGAGTGAAAAGGAAAGTGCTCGAAACTTCTTCTGGTGAATGCAGTGAAAGCAGAACGATTGCATTTGAATGTTCAGAAAAGTCCACATTACATTCGATTATGCTGTATCAATGATAAAGTAGTTCCGCTAAGAGATTCTGGCAATAAAAGTTTTACTAAATTAAACGTAGATAAGTATTCTGGCGACTTGGCAAATTAATAATAAATTTGAAACCATTTACCTGATATACCATCTTTTGCAATGAACCCACTGGACTTTCCTACCACCGTTACTTTGATTATTGCATTAACAAGTGCTTCGTCTGTACTGTCAGAAAATGCTGCGTCATCTAAAAATGCAGTAAAACCAAAGGGGGAGTTTGAGGAAGAGAATTACGGAGTTAAATATGCTAGCAAATGTGAAGGTAATCATTTTATGTAATGGAGATTGCGAGAGGCAAAGTATGTTAAGTAAAACAAAGACACCGTGCAATTGTATTATTTATTTGTATTTATTTAGTGTGTAAAATTGTCACATCGGAAGTGGAACATCAACTCAACTCCAAGTTCAACTCACCGGAAGTTCTAGAGATTGGCTACAACTACCTTCAAGACAGCAATAAGCACAAAAAGAAAGCTATATATGAAAAGAGCTTAATTAGGCTTCAGGAAGCTTTGGAGTCAACATGTGGGGCAATGCTTGAATACAACATACATAAGGAGAGAAAGGACTGGACTCGATTTGCCCGAGGTCAAAGTCAAACTTTTAAAACGCTTCATGGGCTGAGGTAAATATATAGACTTTATTTATAATAACGATTTTCTTAACCATGTTATTGAATTTCATTGATAAAATATGGATCGGTCCGCAGAAACAAAGGAGTAAAGGTAGATCTGGGTATGCCGACTGAAATGTGGGACAAGCCGTCTGCTGAAATCACTCAACTAAAATCCCAATGTGACACTTTCATCGAAACTAACGAAGAAGAAATAGAAAGTTGGTACCAAGATGGAAGTCAGCGTCCATTGGAGCAAGTTGTATGCAAAAAAGTATTAAAAAAGAAGGAACAAGGGTGCTTGGCTGAGTCTCCAGTGGAAAAACCTGCGAAAACGGAACTCTAAAGATGCGTTTATCGGTTTGCATGGTACAGTTTTTACAGTTGAAGTCAATCTGATGATGATATCCTGGCCGTTGATGCATATTATGACAAGATTGCAGCTTTATGATTGATGCACCCCAATCCTATTGAATTACACCACAACAGCAGAAGAAGTTGAGGACATCCACCCAAGTATTTTAACATTTACAAGTCAAAGTCAAAGCAAAACTGGAAATACTAGATATTTGTTGGCATCTTTTAATCTGAAATGCTACTGTTATTTATTACGATTACTTGTATAATCTCTTTTTCTTTTGTCTACATGTTTCTCTGTATTTTTGATTACTAAGTAAATAGTATTATTTAAAAAAAATAAAAATATTCTGTCTTAAATATTTTGATATCATCATCATCTCATTTCAAACACATTTAAATTATACACATATAATAATAATTTTAACATTATAGATTATGATATTGATAAACGGAAAACGGGCAAACATACAGACAGGTCACTACGGATTATCTCTCTTTTTATCTAAACGCAGCCGTATTATATGCAATACAATAATGGTAAACTTAGCAGATAGTTTTCATCTTTGTTTAGCAATGTGTAGTTAGTTTTCTATATCAGATAAGAAATATTGTTTTTTCTGTCAATCTGTTGTTTTTATTTGGGCAGTTATTAGCAGCAATTTGTATTTCGGATATATTCTTGTTAACTATGAAGAAGAAGTAGAAGAAGAAAAGGAGAATGTCTTGGGTTTTGAGTCAAAAACTTAATCCGACATGTATTATCAGCCCATCAAGTCCAGCCATAGCTCATCATCATGGATTCAGTGATTCCGTCTCATCATTTTTCAACGTGTCAAGCAGTTTTGGTTTTGACTTCTAATATACGTTTTTTTTTACAGAGAAATAAAAATCTACAGGTGAGTCTAAATAAAGACAACATAGGATTTTGCAAAATATAATTTATAACGTTCGGAATAACTGAATATGTCGTTTCATTTATAATAATTGAAATTATAGTAATATTAATAAATGCATATAAACTAAATTGATGGGAATCAAACATTTCTGTCTTGTTATCGATTGGGAATTCCCTTAATTTTATATTAATTATTGTAGTGTCACAGAGTATATTTATTATATCATACCACTTCGGTCACATGGTTCTGATCTTGATCTGAATCAAGGCTGCCGTCATAATTTTCATTCAAGTTGTTATTAATGTGAGACGTAAGTTGTTCAGTTTTCGAGTTCACAATCGAAGAGGTAGAAGTCGTAGCAGAAGTAGCTGTTTGAAAACCGAAAAAAAACAAGCCGCAAATTAGTAAAAATAAATAAACACTAGTCTATTTTGTTTTCATTTGATGATAAAGATGAGAGCAGCTACACTTAAGGGGTTTAATTATTATTACTATTAAAGGTTTTTCGTTGACTCACTTGAATAAAGAGATTGATTGCAACAGTAGTCATAAAGTGTAGTTAATCGTTAATCAATACGCAGCAGCAAAAGATTGAATTCACGTTATTAATAATAATTTTCAAAGTATTTAGTAAATACATTAATAATTATATTCTGCATATCAACAACAGCGCAACATTCCGTGAGGAGTGCATGATTCATAATTAATAAGTCACAGCAGAACAGTACTTTACGAATGTATGTGATCAAACAAGTAACATGTATGTGGTACACAATTAGGGAATATGTGTGGAATGCATAATATATGCATGAACATGTAAAGTTAATTATTGACTTGTTTGCAGTTATTGTGGTTATTATTTTTAGTACAATTCAACTTAATTTCAGGACTTTCTTTCAATTAACAACTACTAATACAATACGTATATTATGTTATGAGCATTATGTATGTATGTAGTCAATTTTAAAAAGATCAATTCTTACAATTACGAAGAAGCGATTAGGATACCTGTAACGGTTTCATCATTAACGGAGTTACTCTGTATAGTCTGAATTGTCTGCCGTTCGTAACTCAAGTGGGTGATAGTATTAGAGGAGGAAACCGTAACATCGTCCGAAGAATACACTTCATCTATGGTATGATTAGCTATTGGAATGATACTCGTTGATGACTCATATTGTGGTGGAGGCGTACTTATAGGAGGATACGCCATCGGCGGAACTGCATCTGTAAAGGCAATCAATCATCACAGAGTTATAGAATATCTATATTACACAACAGAAAATAATTAGTAGTAATCAAATTAAAAGTGCCTGCAAACAATAACTGATTATTAAAACAACGTTTTTTAACGAGAACTATAAAACAATCATGAAATTTCAAAAATCCTCAACCCAACCTACGTTTGAAAAACAAATTTAAAAACCGTGGTTTAGTTCATGCGTTTGTAAATAACGCTGTAAAAACCATAAAACTCTTTCTAAAGTGTACATAAGCAAATATCCGTGAAAGCACACCTTTGCAACCAAACTCGGTTAAACTGAAAATAACGAACGACACACAACAAAACTGAGGAAACTACGAAAACAAACGCAAAATCCGCAAAGCCACGCCAGAGAAACACTGAAATACCTAATTAGTTTTATTAGGATCACGCTTTGGTGTTCGCGGTGGAACTGGAGGCGGAACTTTACTTCTCTGAGTTTGACCTCCAGGCGTTCGATGCATTAAAATTGACGGATAGCTTTGTTGTTGCTGTGGTGGTGGCGGTTGTGGTTTTGGCTCAGATTCCTCAGTTTTTAGGCCTTTACACAAAATGACCACAAGAAAGAAATAGAGATTTGAACAGTTCCCAATCTCATTACTAAAATCTACCTTTGCCATTCTCTGAAACTTCAATTAATAAGACGGGAAGTCGGATCATATTGGTATTAACATTTCATAAAATCCAAACAAGAAAAAATATAGCGAAATGGTAAAAGGAAAAACATGAACGGACAGCTTTTCATAATTACAAAAAAAAACGCTTCCCAAAAAACGTAATATGGCTAGAGCTGCATTTTCTCCCAAGCTCCCATTGCAATTGCAAACAGTATAGAACCTGTGTGACAAGTACTCCAGCTCCTACCAGCTCCCGAGCAAATTAATCCCGTATGTACATCATTTTATCAGCCGTAGCAGGCAACATACATATTGTACGAACATTCATAACACCAATTAGATATAAGACAAAACAAATGCACAAAGATATTTACCGCCCACATGAACCGAGCTAACATCCACAGTATTATTATCTTGATTAGCACTACTATCGATATGAGTTGCTTTTTTATCCGCTTCTTGGGACTGCTGGGCTTGTTGCAACTGTTGCTGAACTGGCACCTGGGCAGAGGAAGCAGGCGGGGACATTGGCAGATTCGCACTGATTCCTGATCGCTTCTTACTTGGAGAATGCTTCAGAGCTGCGCGCAGAAAAACTAATGTTAGCAACTGTACTACATACCCCCATAATTAGGATCAAAACTACGGTTTTTAAGATAGGAATCTTTGGAGGATGGATGTTAGGGGCGTTTTAAAAATTTTTCAATTGACTACCTATGTAGGTTGAGACGAGGTTACGGAATTTACGATGGTTTCCTTTGATTTCGGGTAAATCCACTTAATTTTTAAAACATTTAAAGATTTTTTTACAATACAGTTACAGAGCAGCGATAAGGAAAAAGAAACAATTGTACAATTACACATTAGGGCATGAAATTCTGATAGAAAACCTTTTCCCATATAATCAACGAGCGTAGAGGAAGATGTGAGTAAAAAAAGCTCGATGGACTTACGTGATGGAATCTTTTTAAAGACGTTCTTCGTCATAAAGTTCATAAAACGTTCAGCATAGAATCCAGGACGATGAACAGACACAGTATCCTAAAAGTATGTATTGATTAATAAACACTACTACATAATAAACATTTTTCAGACTTCTTTTGGTTTGCAATGCGAAGAATTGTTGTGTGTACCCCATCGTGGATCATAGCCTTAAATGTATGTTCTAGCTTCTTCTTGAGTCGATAGCTTTGAAGAATATCAATCACACCAAGGAATAGGAGAAGTCGTTCACCTTTGGCGTTCCTCGCTGGGATTCCACCGGGCCTGTAATCAAAAGTTTCCATAAAAGAAAAGGTTAGCATTTAATAATATTAAGACTTCCCAATAAGGTTACCACTTGCATGTGCGTCCTCCAAATCTCTTCTATATTAGCTAGTTCAGGCTTTAGCTGGAATTCGCTCAAACGATTCAATCGTTCTAACTTGATGACCCAAAAGCGCATTATTTCTTCACTAATTTTGAACATGCAGAAAAGTTAAGCGTTAAAGAAGCATAGAAGTTACCCAAAGAAACCCATGTTGAAAGAAACATTATTAAAGCATTATAAAGATTTAATATATTAGTCAATTTTGTTACGTTATATGGATTAGAATACAAAGTTAAAATCCAATTTAAGCCATTTTGGTGAATAAGAACTTACGGCACGTCGTCATCGGTATCAATAGGCTCACTTTCTGCTTGAATACTTTCCAATGCTGTTGAATGAGCTACTAGTTTTTGCCTGTTTATTGATCGGGAACGAGAAAGTCCTGTACCCGAAGGACCCGCAACACATCCATCATCTTCATGAAAATCTTCCCCATCTGAATCTACGCTCAAATTAGTCTTTCGATTCTTTTGATCCTGTACATCAAGTTTAAAACAAGTTAAGTTAGTAGTGGAATAAAGTTAGGCAGCAATAACGAGATGACAAAGAGAGCTCTATGTCGACTTACAATTTTCTCCTTAGCAGCGATGTCAAGATTATGAATACCTACTAGTAGTGAGTAGTCCATGATTTTAAAACTTTCTAGCACCCTTGTATCTCTTTGTAATGTTTTTATCAAGGCAGCACATGTGTCAGCTTCCAACAAGAGCCCTTCTGGATGATGTTCTACAAAATCTAAATCTTTGTACGTTGGAGACTTCTTTTCTCTCTCCGTTTTATTTGCCTGTTGATAATTTTAACAAGAAAACGATAGAATTAGGATTTAAATGTTCGTAAATACTTCCTCTTCCTTTAAACAATGTCAAGGCTTACCTTTCTCTTATATGTACTGCCCTTTAAATCATATTTCTGGTGCATTTTGATACTGCTAGGTAAAAGATTGTTCATTACAGCGAGTCTGACATTCTTTGCATTACATATGTAATTAAAAAGACCAAAGAACTTTGGCAGGAGTGTTCTGGGATTTTGATTTAAATTCATATAATAGCCGGGGAGTAGTTTTTGAAGAAATTCACATTCTTTGTGCTGAACTGTCTTAATAATAAATTCATCATCGTGTGATAAATAAAATATACTTCCACTTGCTCCTGGATTTGACAGTTCTCTTAAAGGAACCGAGCACATTGATATCTAGAAGAAACAGTCACATTCAGATTATTTTACTCGTAATAACCACATCCGGATCGGATGACCTAAGATTAAATTTGTGTTGAGTTGTTTAGGTTTATCTTATTACCAGAAAGTCGTCAGGTTGAATTCCAAACAAGTCACGAAAATATCGAAATGCTATAGGAGCATATGTTTTGAACCTAAAGTCCGAAAAATGATGAGCGGGGGTAAGATTCGATCCGCCAGATGGGAAATACGTTTGTTCTACAGTCATGAAATCCTAAGAAAATTGAAAACATCGATCTCAGTACTCAATTTAAGATTATTAAAAACATAATATTTAACATTTAAAAGCTTTAAAAGTTACCTGCATCAAAAGATCTCTTTCAGGTTTAGAGGCTAATCCACCAATAGCATGCTGCATTCCTAATTGTATGGATCCCATAATCTGGGAGGATTGAATTTTCTTATACGTGACATCTCCACCCTGGGTGACTCTCCGATGACCAATCTTCTTTTCCCTTTCAGATTTAGTTCTGGAGATGCCTGTCGATCCACTAGGGCCAGGGGTAGGAGTTTTCGGTGTTTGACTTGCGGTATTGGAAGCACCCGTTGATGGCTGAGGCATCTGTAAAAGATGACATTATTAATTACCATTTATTTGTATTTGTACAATTGCATTCTCACATCATAACCCCGAATACCGTGAGTAGATAGATATCTTACTTCAAGAGGTGGCACTGGTCTCCCTGTAGTTGCCCCTCCCACTTTAAATTTGACACCGCCACTAGTTCCGGTGATGACATTTCCTTCCTCATCCGTCCCTAGCTCGACGGTTGAATTATTTCCTACGTTTGCACCACTCCCCCTCGTCGAAATATGAACATCATTTGCTGTTGTTGCCATTTTGGATTCAACAGACTTCTACCTACGGAATGATATATTGTTGTCCAGCAAAGTTCTACAACTATTCCTTCCACAGTAAATCGGCACTTTGAAATGCCCCAGAAAACTCATATCCCTACGAAACCACCTCCTCGTCGTCTTATCCACATGCATGGATTATCCTATATCCCGTGGTCAGTCAGAGGATCATGCTATTCCACTAAAGTTCTTTATTTATCCATGCACTACACTAACAACCTTATGACAACAACTGGTATTCAACACAACAACCCCACCCACACCCATATGATTTTCTCCTTTTCACCACTGACACTGCACAAACCAAGCTATCACTTTGTCACCTCCAAATCAAATACGCTGGAACTGGACTGGATTACTTTGTGCCCACTAGCGTTTCTTCTAACTCCACCTGAAAGACCATCACATATCACCATCGTCATTAATAATTTTAATTACATCATACCACACACCACACCAAACTCCTCTTATAATGATTATTATTATTATGCAAAACTCCACGACAAAAACAAACTCCGATCAGCTGAACCACCCCATAAAAACAAACTACCACAACCAATCAGCTGGTTCAAGAAATGTGTTGAAACTTAAAAACCACTAAAAAAAAGTCTTGATTACCTTGTTTTTATCACCCTTTTTCAGACTTTAAAAGAAGAAAAATCACAAAACAATAATATTTTCAGAATGAAATGAATCCCTTGTGATTGTCGCCTCTTGGTTGGCAAACGCTGCTAAAGTTATCGCCTAATTTGATGATGATGATTATGTTTTGATATAGAACGTAGGTTCTAGGCAGTTAACATAAAGTATTGAAAGATATTGCTGATTTGATATTATTTGCAACTCCTCTTGTTCCTTCCTCTTCCTCCACACAACAGAGAATTGGCTTATTGGTTAGTGTTGTATTTTTCCCTTTTCGTTTCCTTCTTGGATTTTCTTCTCATCAGTCAACTTACGTTTGAAACTATTTTTTACATACACAAACTGCACCAGAGGACCACCACGGTACTGACTTCAATCCCAACAATACTATATAGTTATAGAATACGTAGGAGTTAAGAAATAATGTTGACCGTCTTCACCAACTTCTTCTCACCCAACAGAACTGCAATGCAAGTGGAAGAGAAAAATATCCACGTTAATTTATACGTCCATAACCTTTTCATATGAACAAAACAAAAATACACAAGAAGAAGTTGAA